>JBBPDI010000015.1:10272728-10291946 GCA_037974545.1 Cucumis variabilis | reverse complement strand
TCGAAAGTAAGTTTTCTAGATCTTTAAAAGCATGCTTAGAATTTATTTAGAATGTTGATTCTAATTTTGCCAATGTATCGGTATTTTAAATATTCCCAATTAAATTGAGTAATGGTTTTTGATTTCTTCCGCTGCCAGAGGGCATTTATCCCTTCAGTACTAAAACTCTTAGTGTGAGAAAAAAAAGTTGAATTTAACCGTGAGAGAATTACTCATATGAATATAAGAAACTAGGGCATACACAAAAATTCTCCTACTTGCCCTAGTGCATAAACTTCATAGACCTAAACTATTTAGGTTACCTTTAAACACTTTAGGATTGAAGAACTTTGTAAACCAAATAACCATGATTTGTTCAATAAGTATCGAGGTTATTACAACGTCACTACTATGTACAATTACCCGAATAAGGTAGTACGATTTGACTTTATGCGTCTTCACATTATTGCTCCTCCATTTAGAGTGAATATTGATTCCAATGTAGACTTTTTAGCATCTTTGGAAATCATAATCGATGTATCTGATAAGGATCAGGTCCTTAACACTATACGTGAGCATGTAGTCTTTTGATTTCTTAAGCTATTTTATAATATACTCAATGACAATCCATCTCATTTTGAAATTATGCATTTTATATCTAGGCAACATTTTGTCTATATAAGATGCTTGAGACTGGTTAGTATTTTGTTCTTGTTGTTCCAAAAAATTTGGATACTGAGAACTTATTGCACATTTCCAAATCTCTTATTTGAAACTGCATAGCTAACTATTTGTTGACGTCAAATAACTAATTTACATCATTCATTGTCTTATTATATGTCAATGGATCCTCTAATCCATCACCAAGTATGATAATTTGGTTTTCGATAAAACCAAGTAACGGTCAGGCTGATGAACAACCCTCCTACTACTTCTAGCACCCTTAATTATTGAGAAGGAAGTGACTAACAAGATTCACTAGTTATATCAACTAATTTAGTGGGTGAACTAGGTTTATCTATATAACGTCATTAGAAATTCTATTCAACTCTAATTTACTACATGGATTAATATTCTTGATGAGGTTTTCCTTTAAGAATGTGGTATTTGTCTAATCAAATTCCTTATTCCTAAGGATAAAAAAGCAAAGCTCATTATAGAGGAAACCATGTCCAACAAGGTTCAGTTTCTTCTTTCTGATACATCATTCTGCTTAGATGTACTAGATGCAGAGATTTTTGACCGGATTCCGTCCTGTATCAAATTGTCTTAGAATTGTAAGTCCACATACTCTCCACCTCAATCTGATTGAAATGTCTTTATGGTTATACCTTATTGATTCTTAACTTTAGTCTTATATCCTGTGAACTTTTCTAGAGAATCAAACTTATGATACAATAGGTAAACATGACAAAACATTGAATAATCATCAACAAAATTGATAAAATATTCATACCCTCCTTGAACTTTGACATTCATTTGTCCACAAAGGTTCGAATGTATAAGCTCTGGTGGTATTTTTGGTTTTGAGACTTTTTTTCTTTAAAAAATCTCTTGGTCATTATTCCTTTTAAGACAAGACTTACAAGAAAGTAAAGAGTTATCTTCTAACTATTTCAGAAGTCTACTCTTAACCAATCTCCCACCCACATTGAGATTTATGTGATCGAATCTTAAGTACCATATATAGGTAATAGAAGAAACCTTTATCTTTTATGCTTAACATTTCAGTATTAAACATAAAAATTTCTCCATTTGGTCTTAACATGTATAAGATGTTTATAAGTATAGGAGAACAAAACTTAATACATTTCAATTACACAATTATGAAAGCTACAACCAACAAACATGAAGCAAAATCAGGAAGGAATGAGGAGTGAGCAAATAAGTCACATTAATAGGAGTCCACCCCTACGAGAACTCGTTATTGCTCATCTGAACCTAAACTTTATTACTTACTTTGAGAAAATCAATGGAAATATTAGATCCATTCTCCTGGGTTGAGTAATTTGTTTCCTCTGTAATTAGTTAGTCTAAGGGAGTAATTCGTTTTCACATCTTCATCTTCCGCAACGAGCAATATGCTGATGTTTCTTTTTCTTTCTTAATAATCTTTGTTTGGTCTCGAATAGTGAAGATATAGTAAATACTATCAAGAAAAGTTCAAAGGACTATTAAACAATGCTTAGAGATATTACCCTTGCCAAGATCATTATGGTCACCATATGACCATGATAAATAGGAGAAACTTTCAAAGTTTAAACAGTACCCATACTAGACGTTGAAAATTGTTGAAAGAAGGAAGAAGACCCAACCATTATGGCATCATCTAACAAAGCCTATGATTTTGGTGTAGTAGTCGATGATTTGTGTGCAAAATAAAAAGATATTGTGAGATCAAATTGTTTGATAGAGAGACAAGCGATAAAAGGAGAGGTTAACAGAGAAATATAAGGAACTTTTATACTAAATGGAAGAGATGCACAAGTTCAATGGAATTGGGGAAGAACTTCGTGGCTAAAACTATTAAGGTTATTTTATTATTGAATTCAAAGATATAAAAAAGAAAGTGAAAAATAAATAAAAAGCCTAGAAGTTCTTTCAATTGAATCGCACCTTGAAAAGAGAGTAAGAAAACTGTCAAAAGGTGCTCATTCAATCTTTCAGTAACTTTTAACATAGTGAAATCTCGAAGAAGAAAAGAACAAGGATTTCTCTAATTAAGGCTATTTGCTAATTAGGCCCGATTGAACAACGGAGAAGAAAACTCCTCTACGGGAGCTTTGATTTACTAAGATAAGGAGAAGAGAGAAAGGAAAAGGGAAAGGCAAACAAAAAAAATGGAGAAATTTAGGTTTCAGACCTTTAGTGAGAGGATGGCCTTCAACAAGGATCGATTTTCGACCTCTTCGACATTTGATGAGCAATCTCCAGTCTCTTCGACCTTTGATGAGCATTTTTTGACCTATTTAACCTTTGATTTTAGACCTTTAGCAAGGAGATGGAGCTGAAACGTATAGTGTAGGGAAGAGAAGGGTCGAGATATGAACGAAAGTGAAGAAAAAAAGAGGAAAATTTTAGTGAATGGGAGAAACCACAACACTGGGGAAACCTAACAAAAAAGAAAAATTCTCGCCTTAAAACTTTTTGTATCCTGCTTTTTTTTAATTTTCCCTTTATATAATGTTTTATTATTCTTGCTATGGTTTGATGCAATTAAAAGTCCTTTTTCTTGTAGTGTCATGTAGAAATTTTTTCTACCCATCGGAAATGCAAGAAGAAGGCAGGATTTGATGACCTCCCAACAACGGGACAAAGAAAACCTAATAGACGCGTGGAGATGCTCCAAAAGGATGACCCCATCACAACATTTCAGTGTGTGTTTTGATGGAGCAGTTCTACTTTAGACTAAGCGAGGATACACAGCATGCTGCTGACGCTGTGTTTGTGGGTTGTATGTTGAGAAGCACATACAACCAGATTAAAACTACGCTGGACGAACTGGCCAACAATAGTTAAGAATGGAGAGTTGGCAACTTTAGATCACAACAAGAAAACCGAGGAACTAGAGGAAATCAAGAAAGAATAGAAGAGGGATTTGTAAAAAATACAAAGGTGGCATTATAAGGCCAAGTCATCAAAATGAACAAGCTTCTTCAATCAATGGCATTATAGCAAGTTAATGCCGCAAAGAGGTTCGTTCACAAGGTGCAACAGGTGAATGAAATGGGATACGTAGGGTGCAGAGTCCTTTACAACACTGATGCAAACCCAATCAATACTGAAATGTTGCGTATATTAAAAATGACCCCTACTCCAATGCTTATAACAAAGGATGGAAAGACCACCCAAATTTCACTTGAGGGGGTCAAGAGCAAAATGTTCAATCGTGACAGGATGTGGCCAAAGCAATTATAGAGGCGAAGCACCTCGTTATCACCAAAGACAGTACAATGAAAGGCCACATCAGTCAGCCCAACATCACCACTACAACAACAATCCTAATACTCCTCCTTCTTCTAAATCAAGGGAGGCCCTCATTCATAAATACATGCAGAGGAATGATGCTCTTCTGTAGAGTTGGGCCTCATGTATAAAAAATATAAAGTTGCAACTAGGGAAACTAGACACTAACTTCTTCGGAAGACCCAAGAGATTACTCCCCAACAACACATAAACACCTAATCAGGTAAGAGGATCCGATAAAGAGAAGTGTCAAGCAGTGACAGTTAGAAGCAAAAGAAACTTGACCATCCGCGATTCTGAATCTGAATGTAGAAATCCCACTTCTACTCGTACTACCAAGATCAAAAACTCAAGTAATAATTATTTTCCTTTAAATTTCTCTTTAACTAATAACACTTTTTCCTTCTATAATAATAACACTCCAAACAAAGAAATGCACCTGGCGAGAAGAACAACAAGGCGAGGCGTCTCCCTTGTAGCCTCCTCCATTTCCATGTTGTTTGAAAAAGAAGAATGACGACCATCAATTTTTAAACTTTTTGGATGTTTTCAAGCAGCTACACATCAACATAACGTTTGCCGATGTGTTAGAGAAAACATTTTCCTATATCAAGTTTCTAAAAGATATCTTGACATAGAAAAGAAGGATGGATAACTACAAAACTGTAGCTTTAACACAAGCAACAAGTGACTTCTTCAAGAATAGGGTACCAGAGAAAATGACAGACCTTGGCAGCTTCATTGTACTTGCTCGATTAGTAAAATGGATCTAGGTCGTGTTCTATGCGACCCGAGAGCAAGCATTAATTTGATGTCCCTTTCTATATTTAAGAAGTTGGAAATAAGGGAGGTGTAGCCAATTTGTTGACAGATCCATTGCCAAACCTAAGAGAAACATTGAATATGTTCTGGTAAAGGTGGATAAATTTTTATTCCCCGCAGACTGTCATTCTGGACTATGAAGCTGATCAAGAGGTACCTATCATTTCATTTCTGTCAACTGGATGCGCCCTCACAAATGCTAACCGACAGAACTTACAATGCATTTTAATGATGAAGAAATCAAGTTTAATGTTGCTAACACCATGAAGTTCTTTACTGATACAGCGAGCTGCAATATAATTGTCCCTGGGTTAAGACTATTATAAGGAAGAAGCTTATTTTGAATTGATCAGCACTGAAGAATTCTTCAAATAATAGGACCCTGAGTATGAACTTAAAGAAGTTAAGGTCGTAACTAGCATACAGATGTTTGAGTCTTTGGATCTGTAAATAAAAGGTGAGAAGAAGACAAAGTCATCGATTGAAAAACCACAAGAACTAGAGCTCAAGCCATTACCAAACCACCTAAAATATGCATATTTGAAGGAGAATGACACAACGTCCATCATCATCTCCACCCACTTGACTGCTATTGAAGAAGAGGCATTATTAATAATGCTAAAACGCCATAAGAAGGCAATATGATGGACGATGGTAGTCATCTAAGGTAAAAGCCCATCCAATTGCATGCATAAGATTATGTTGGAAGAAGGTTATAAGGGCATCGTTCAATTTCAAAGGTGAGTTCTACATAAAGAAATTATCAAATAGCTCGACACGGGGGTATTATATACAATCGCAGATAGTGAATGGGTGAGCCCAGAGCAATGCGTTCTAAAGAAAAGTGGGATGAACGTTGTAAAAAATGAGAATAATGAATGATCCTGACGCAAAAAGTTATGAAGTGGAGAATTTGTATGGATTACTAATAATGTGTTGATATACTCATTATTATAGACTCTTATCTAAATGAGGTTAAAACATATAAGAAGATGATTAGAACACGTAACTTACATTAGAAATACACTTTACATAAGCATTACGCATGTTTTACGTGGTTTTCATGTCTCAACATAGGATGAATAGAAAGGAAGGAACTAGTGAAGCAGAGACATCTCATGCAAGAATTACGAGATGGAAACTCATTCAGTGATTAACTTCTCCAAGCGAGGAACCATGTCATTGCACGAGAAAAGATCACTAGAGAACAAAGAGTGGGAGTTGTAGATGATCTAACACGTAACAGACACCTTTCAACGGGCAGTGCTAATACGCTCAGAAGAATAGATGTTTTATGCCCCAAAAGTTGTCTATATAAAGCCTTCTCCATCAAGAAAACAGACCTGTATGGGCGTACAAGGGATGCTTGTATGAGCACAAAGGGGCCTGCATGGGCCAAAACCAAGAGAGTTGATGGCAACAATTAGCCTAACACCCGTGTGTACATCATTCCTTCATCTTCTCCGACCAGATTGTAACGTGATAGATTAGAGTTTGAGAGGAGAAGAGTACATCCCCTGTTTCCCCCTAACTTATAGTCTTTTTCCACATTTCTTTCTCTCAAATTTTTACTTCATTGTAATATATGTTGTTCATATTGTACAGTGGCTAAAGGTCTACATTTATATATATATATATATATATTGCACATTGATACACTTTTCAATCCATCCATGCTTCCGTTGTTCATCTGCCTTTGTGTTATTATTAGTTAGGTTTGTGATAAGTTCTTGATAAGAAGTCTAGCTTATAGATCTTATCGTATTAGTTGAGCTATATTCATCACTTGGCCAGTGTCAATTGCCAACTATCCGAGAGGGCAAGTAGTAAGAATTGGACTAATGCACACAAGGAGGAGTTTGGCAACAGACTTCACCTTAGCAATATAACTTCCAACATTTGTATTCGGAAAGGTGAACAAGTGCGAACATTAGGCGATGAGAGGCTGCTATCCTTAAATGAGAAATTCTATAAGTATTATAAGCAAAGTCTTCTAGATATAGCTTGCCTAATCAAGCATATTCATTTGCATCCTGAGAGGTGAGCAAGTGTGGCGTCTAAACACTTCGAGAGAAGATTACCTTAATCATGATCTAATTACGCAAGTTATATCGCATCAAGACTCTCGCATTACTTAATCACCTAATAATGCGTAGACCTTCATATATTTTTTTCATAAAAGTTACTTCATTCAATCTTCCAGCTAGCTACATATTATTCTGTGTGCATGAGTCTTTAGCTGTAAACAAGTAGTTTTAATTCTCTGTGGATAGTTTATTCCTTTTTTCTAATTTAGTTTACTTTGATTGTCTACCACCACTGTAATTCAACATTTCACATTTTTCATCCTTGGTAGCATTTCACAATTCAACATTTGTTAGTTAAAAAGTCCCTTGGTCTGCATTTGAACATGTTTTTACTTCCACTTTATTGATGTTAGTTAAAAAGTCCCTTTCTCCTCCACTCCATTTAACACCAATCTTTGTGGTAAGCTTTCTCTTTGTTTAATCTATGAAATTTTCTTTTCTTCTTGTAAAAGTTGGTATTTAATTATTTTGTTTTTGTGTAACTTGGAGCCACCATATTTGTTTTTGTATTTTGTGCACATTATATGATGTCTTGAAAAATGATGGTTTTTTAACTCATGAGCTGGTTCCAAAGAGATATGAGAGTTTCAACACTAAGATTGGTGCACAAATAAAGTTTCGAGACTGTTGGTTGCCATGAGTTGAGGTATGGTATAGAAGGCACAAGGTATATTAAATGTTGTTTGACATGAGTTGAGTTTCGACATTGTATTTTCTACGCACTATTGTTTGCTTCTTAGACTGGTTGCTTTGATGAGCTTATGCACGTGAAATTGTTATAATATCTCTAAAATGTTCTTATTTCCATCCTTTGACAATTTGTTATAATAGACTTTCTCGGGTTTTCCTGTTGCTAAGAGAATGTGGTATTGCCCAGTTGTATTCTTAGGAGATTATAATTAAGAAGTGATACCCACTCAATATGCAGTTGGGAGCATTATTCATAATGAAGAGGTATGTATTTTTTGCTGTTTGGTTGCTCATTTGCCTTTCAACTGTCTAACATTAGAAGAGACCAAGGAAATTGTCTTTAACTTTTTTTTAGGTTCAATATGAGCTATAAAGGAAAAAATGGAAATGTGATATTTCAGTAATAGGGAATATTGTAGTAAATTTGGATTCCCATTCTATTTTTTTTTTTTTTTTTGAGAAGGAAACAAGAGCCAAGAGGTGGATAACCCCCTGACACCAGTATATTAATAAAAAATCGTTACAGAGGGCTGGAGGACAACTCAAGCTCTTGGTTTATAAGAGTGGAAAAGTTAAGAGCGAGGGGATTGGGAGAGTAATCTTTAAAAAGATGGTGACGACTACACCACATACCAGTGAAATTACAGCAGTCCTCCCAAAGATTAGTTATATTATTCTGCTTGTTGGCACAAATTCTACTGTTGCGTTCTGTCCATATTCTCCATAAAATTGTTGTTGAAGCATTGATGGATATAATACTCCTGCTTGTGGGATGATTTGAGTGAAACATAGATGTGATGACCGATTTCAAATCATTGAAAGGGTGATGGATTCCTGTTTGACGATAAAGGGAATCCCAAAGAAACCTTGCTGATTTGCAATTAACCAACAAGTGATCACTCGTTTCACTATTTGAATAACATATTACACACCAATTGGGATTGAGGCATAACTTCGGTTGTCTTCTTTGGAGAGTGTCTGTTGTGTTGATACTCACATGAAGGATACACCAGAGGAAGAATTTACATTTCTTTGGGATTGAAGACTACCATAAGGATGAAAGAATTGGAGCCTCGATACCAATATTGGTCGCATGAGCTTGTATAGACCTTTTGACGGAAGCAACTGTAAAGATTTAGAGTTTTCCAATTTCCATAAAGGTTTACAACTACTTTTGTCTTCAGCTGGAACAGGAAACATCGAACTGATTAGAGTCCAGCGAGACTTCTCCTTGGCGTTTAAATTCCTATGAGCCTTAAGTTCCCATGCCATCGCATTAGCATCCCACATTTCCTTGATTGAGTTGTTTTTCGCTTGAGAGAGAGCGTAGAATCTTGGAAAAGCAATGGCTAGAACACCGTGATTGCTCCAATTATCATGCCAGAATAATAAGTTTTCCCCATTATTAATCTCCCAGTTGATGTTTGTTTCAAACCAATCCAGACCTTTGATGATATTTCTCCAAGCAGCTTTGGCAGTGCTATACTTAGTGAGAGTGGGAAATTTTTTGGGGGTTTTTTCACTGTACTTGGCGGATATGATTTTCCTCCAAAGGGTGGACGACTCATTGAGGTACCTTCAAAGCCATTTACAAAGCAGAGAAAAATTAGTTTTGTGAATCTTTGAAATCCCAAGGCCACTATTTGAGTAAGAAGTAGTAATCTTATTCCAATTGATTAAGTGACAGCCTGTCTTTGTCGGTACCCCTCCATAGGAAATTTCTCCAAGATCTTTCAATTCTTTTTTGAATAACAACCGGGGCTTTGATCACGAACAATTGTTAGGTAGGCAGGCTAGAAAGAGATGCTTTGATAAGAGTGAGCTTACCTCCTTTGGATATTAGAGAGCAGTTCCAATTGTTGAGTTTCTTGTTTATTTTGTGATCCACCTTCTCCCAGAAAGAATAAGAATTTGGGTTTCCACCTAGGGGAACATCAAGGTAAGTAATTGGGAGATGAGTGAAGGGGACGTCCCAGTTGTTGGCAACTTCCTTCACACGGTTGATTGAGACGTTAATGGGGCTAATGGTGGATTTGGATAGGCTTATATTCAGCCCATAAGCCTTTTCAAAGAGGTTTAATGCCATTTTCAAGTTTGTTAGATAATCGTCATTATTCTCAAAAAACAAGAGGATATCATCTGCAAATAAAATATGAGTTAAGCTGCAATTGTTGTTGAGACTGACTCCCCTAATCGAATTATTATATATTCTCCCGGTGAGATAATAATCTACTTATATAATCCATTGCAAGCACAAAAATTAAAGGGGAGATGGGATCCCCTTGACGGATACCCCTCTGAGCTTGGATTCGACCATGAGATTCCCATTCTATTTGCACCACAAACACTTTTATTTGTCTCTTTAAACCAATCATGTACTTTTTAATAGAATATGCTGACTTTGTTAATTTGTTCTTTATCATCTTAGTGTACTTTGGCTGTGATTGTCATCTCGGTTGTAACAACTTTGGTAAGCACCCTTAATCTAGCAAATTTTTTTTCTTGGCTTAATACTCTGTTCATGTTAACAAATGATGGCTAAATGTACTTGATTGAACTAATTGTGAAAGTTGTGTTTATTTTCATTTGTTAATGATGGCAACATGTTTTGTTGTTGAGATGTTGTTGTTAGTCTCATTGAGTTTTGTTTGATATATTTTCCTTCTAAACCATCTTATCATTGCAAATGCGCTCAAATCTTATAGATCTATTGTATTGCATAGTTTCGTCCACTAGGACGTCCCTTGCCTTGATGAGTGTAAAACGTATCAAGAATAAATAAATTCTTGACATTTATAAACTGTCGAGTATATATTTACTTGACGCATAAAATCTATCAAACAAAAAACTTCCTTATTCTTGACATTGGATTGCTTGATGCGTAAAAAGCGTCAAATATTCTTATATACTTGACGCTTTTTACCTGTCAAGTATAACTGTATTGACGCTTAAAAACTGTCAAGTAAACCTCTTTTATCCTTGACACTGGATTACTTGACACATTGAAAAGCGTCAAGTAAACAGATACTTGACAGTTTTTAAGCGTCAAGTATTGCCAATTTTGTAGTAGTGGAGAAATAACGAATCGTCTGTCATATTTAATGGCAAATCAGAAAATTATGAAAATATTTTACCAAATTTATGAGGTTTTGTCTTTTGTTACACGAATTGTAAATATTTTAGGTTTTGTTACATTTAAGTAAATTATCCTTTTCAAAGATTATTTGGTTCATTAATCTATTAGATAACTATTTTGACTATTATTGTCGATTTAACTAATTGACTGATATGAATCAACGAGTCCAAGTTACAAAGTTTTGTTTAAACATTTAATTATATTTTGTCCATTATGGCTAAGCTCAAGAGTCAGCCTTCACAAGATAGTAAGAGTTGACCTTCGTGGACTTTTAAGAGTTCCATGTCTAACCCTATTAATTGACCTCCATGGTGCTTGATCCTTTTATCCATCTTGGGAGTCGGTCTCTTTAGTAATTATGGCTAATACTAACCTCCATATTTAGTAAATTTATGACTCACTTGTTTTTGGAAGGATCCATTGGATCATTCTTGTATGGTCATATATTATCAATTTTTCTATCATAATTAAATTATTATTGATGAGTGGATAAATTTACATGTGTTGAGGATCTTATAATAATAAGATAGATGTGAGCTACTCATCTCGTTATTAATTATTTTTAGAAGAACAAAGTATTATATCTAATACGATGTTAAAGTCATGGAAGTCTATAAGGGCATTCAGTTTCGAAAAAAAACAAAAAATCAGATTTAACTTCGGAATTATGAACAAACAAGACGCACCATCTTGATATATGAAACTCTATGTTATCTAGTAGTTTAAATGCTTAAAAATAAAAATTTAGGAAGTTAGAGATTCAATAAACACCAATGTAACAGCTCTCACATGCTAAAAACAATGTCATTTGGCTTATTTCTTAGAACAATTCCATGCCTGAAAATATTAAATGAATAACATCCTTCACCAATTTGATATTCAAATCTACCCATTCACATCAATGGTGATTATTAGCTGGCAAACTTTCATGTGCAACTAAAAATGGCCACCATTCCCAAAAAAACAAAAGTCCCCAAATCTTAGAGGGAGCCCACAAAAAGGATCTTAGACTCATAACTCAGAAAATGGAGGCCAGATTTTTGAAAGAGCTGAAATTAACATCTAAAAGCATTTTCATACTTTATAAGAAGTTTCTCCCTTTAACTTAATTTTCCAACTTCATAATATATATATATATATATATATATATATATATTATAGGGCTACCTTTGGATTCCTTTTTCTTAATTCCCTTTGTTATTTGATTGATGAAATTTTAAGATTGTTCCTAATGAAGTTAATGAAATTTTAAATTGAGTTTTTTTATTCTCTTACTTGAAAAGCTAACTTCATTTGTGCTATGAAATCAACAATAGATGAATGTGACTGAAGTAAATAGTAAAGAAAAAACAAAGATTTTTGTCTTTCACTAATATTGTGTTAACTATATCCAAAGTAGAGGGATTTTAATAAGATAATATCAATGAGATCTTGTGCTGGTCATATGAGACCTTCATATTATTTGTTTTCACTCATTTTTTTAAATATTGTTCTATATTTTATGAGTACATGGGAAGAACAAGTAATAATTTGATCAAAATTTTAAGTATGAATAGAAAATCAGTACTTAAGTGCGCACAGGCCAACCCATGTGATCACTATTAAGAAAAAGACATGTATTACTATTTTGTAACTCTGGGTCAATTCGTGATGATTGTTTTTCTTAGAATACTTTTGGAGTAATGCAAATTATATTCATTTGATCATTTGCAAGTTTTTATTTCTTTTAAACGATAATCAACAATAATAATAATAAAAAAATCTTGTAATATTTATAAATATGTTATATTTTCAATAATTGCTAAATTATATTTTGACGTTAAAGAAACTTAAACTTAAAATTTAATTAATAAAAACGTGAAGCAGTGGATATATTTTTTAAAAAAATAAAATAAAGCTTAATTATAAGATGTTTGCAACAACTTCAACCACCAAATTGTATATTTAAATCTAATTCATAATCTATGTTATGTATAAGCTATGAAAATGTTAATTATAAGATAAAAATGAAAGAGAATTTTTTTAAATATAAACTAGGATGAGATATTTGAACTCTGTATCTTTCATTTTCAGTACATACAAACGTTAACATTGAACTAAGGTTTATCGGTAAATCAAAACAAATTTAAAATTAAGAATATCTCATGTTTTGGGGTAATTATTAAGAGAATTAATGTGTTTTTTTTTTTTTTTTTGTTCCAAGTGTGAAATGAAATGAAAAAATTGTCATAAAAATACATATAAATGCAAATAGGTGATCTTAGAAAGATTGCTTTTGTTTGTTCAATTGTCTAGAACTCAAGTATGGAAGGAGTTGGAAAATGCATAGTTTATGATTGAGAAGAAATTTAATTCTCTCATTTTATTTAACTACTTTTGATAATCCATTGTTGGACTCCAAAAGAAAATATTAATTGATATTACTAAATTTTAGGAGTGTTGCTAGTTTAAAACAAAAACTTATAATTATATTAATTAATTTTTTTTTTGTAAGTATACGAATGTCTACTTTCTTTTACATTTCATTTGGAAAAATTGTATGTGAAGCTTAAATTGTATCAAGCAGTACTAAACCCCTCATCTTTCATACAAATAGATTAATTTAGATTCTTGAGCGTCAATTAAATGGATTAATTTATTTCTCTTTTTTTAGTGTTCAAACAAATTCTAATCTAATAGTCTATATCTTATAAAACAATTAATTAACAGAATGATGACCGGTCTAAATTTCATCGCCTATGAAAATTAGGAATCAATTTAAATCGATTCAAATAATAAGTTTTACAGGACATTGATTGGCCGAAATCTAAAAGAAAAAGATGTTAATTGAAAATTTGAAGGTTGAAAATCTTTTTTTTTTTTTTTTTGTCAATTTTGTTTCGTTTTCTTACCCTGGCGTATCCATGTAAGTATGAATTGGATTTTTAGTCAAATTTGAAAATAGAAAACATAATTTAAAATCTATTTTTTTTAGTGTTCAAAATTTCACATGGTCTTTTATTTTTCTGGAAACATGGATAAAAAGAATATAAAAATAAGAGATGGAGGCCGTGGAGGTCATATTTATATGCTTAATTTTTTAAGAAAAAGAAAATCAACAGGAATTGAAGGAAACCTTAGTATTTTAGTTGATATAACACTCAAACTTGAGAGATACAATATCTGTCAAATATTCAAAGTTAGTTTTTTTTCTTCAATGAAAGTATATATTTTCTTATCATAACATATTGCCCCTTTTGAACTAAACGATCTAATCAAAGTTGGAATAGAAAAGAGGGGTTAAACATTATTGCTTTTTATACCTTTTTATGTGCGAAATTTAGACAAAAGTTGATGAAAGTGAAGATGGATTATTTGTGGATATCATAATTATGTGTGCATGCATATTTCTATGAATTCTACACCTTATAAAGTTGAAACTCTTTTCTTTTTTCCCCTTCTTTTTGGAAATGATCATCTCATAGAAGTGGAATTAATAGTGAAAAATGAGACTAATCAATTACTTCAAAGAGGCATTTTAAAGGCACTAAAAAACAAGTAATGAATTTCAAGGGTTTGGAAATCTCAACTTATGTTTGGTAGAGAATCTAAAAACAAAATTTTGAAAAAATAAATTAAATAAAAACATGATTGTATTTAAAGTTTTTAAATGTGTTTGGGAGCTAACACAATTCAGAATTAATTTAAACAATTGCAAACTAGTTATAGTTACTCAATCTAAACGATCTTGTCACTATTATAAATTTGGTCTTTTTTTATGTACGCAAATTTGGATTTCTTGATGGTCATAGCAAAGAACCATCAAAAAAAATATTTTTCATGATACAATATTTATGTTGACGATCATGTACGTCAAGAAAAGTTCTCTTACTTTGTTGAAAAAATATGAAAAAATGTAAAAACAAATGTGGATTCTTGTTTTCCTTGATGGAAAAAGAGTCCTTAGTTTTGTTGACTGACAATGTCTATCAATGGACAATAAACATCAAGTATAATAAATTAGTTGACTGACAATGTCTATCAAGTTTGTTAGGTTTTCTTGATGGACTTGTCCATCAAGAGATGAATTTTCTTGATTTGCAATGGTCATCATCGAAAAAAAAATTACGATATTTGTTTTGGATTTCGTGATGGGTTTAAAATTTTCTTGATAGGTATAGGGTTTCTTGATGGACAGAGACCAAAAAAAAAAAATCATGGGCAAGGTCCATTAAGAAAAATGATATCTTGATTGGCATTGCCCATCAAGAAAAAAAATTATTATTTTGAGTTTATGATAAGCTCGTGGACAAGGCCCATCAAGAAAAAAGATATGTTAATGGGTAAGGCCATCAACAAAAATGATATGTTAATGGATATTGTCCATCAAGAAAAACTATTTTTCACAAGCACAAAATTTGAACCCAATATTCATCAATAATATTATTAAATCTTTACTATTTTTTTTCAATTATTACTTTTTATTTATCAATAATATAATATTAATTTTTTAAAAGTTAACCGTTGTAATTATAATTAGATTGAAATGAGTGATTTTATTAAAATCAAATTAGTTACTGTGTTCAACCTTAATGAGTTAAATTGAAAGTTTGTAATTTAAAGTTTCTAAAATTTATTAAAATTATTTAACATGAGGATAGCTCAACTGGTACATGTATCTACCTTGAACAAGAGGTCCTGCTTCAAATCCCCACCCTTATGTGGACACAATAAATTTGATAGATTTTTATTGTTAAATTTCTCTTCTTTTTTCTTCAAAACACACATCCGAATCAATTAAAAAAAAACCATTACTTATATTCCTCTAGATTAAATTTTGTACTTTGTTTACACCATTCAACTTAATTTTATATTTTCAATTTGTACAAGCTATTTAAAGTATTGATAACTTCAAATCTCACTCCGAATCTGTATTGCGATATATTAATTAGTATTAATTAACATTAATTATTTTCAATAAAAATAATTCCATAACAAAGTTTGATTTACTTTCTTTAAATAAGATGCTTAGATTATGAATTAATAGGGAAATATTGGTTCAATAATGGAATCAGACACTGTTTAGGCACATGCACAGTGCCGAATTATGTAATTAAGATGAGCTTTTCCATTAAACAACAGCAACTTAACCTAATTATTATCATTGTTAATTATTTTCTTAATCCATTTGTCACATAAATGAAAAACGATTAGTTATATTCTTAATCCTGGCAGAATCCCTACTAAATGTATTAATTAAATTAGGGAATGTGTACATTGTACAATATGTGCAATAATAGCGTGGTAGACACATGTATACAACTAAATTCTTTCTTTGCTGAATAATGTAAAAAGTTTTTTTTTTTAAAAAAAAAACGTTTTAAATGGTTAACATTTTTATGAACGAACTCTTTTGTGCTTTAATTACAAATCTAATCATAATTTTGATTCAAATCTCACTATTAATACTTTGATGTTACCAATTTCAGCATAAATGAACTTATATACGCTTATGGATGAAAAAAAATCAAGGGTGATAAATCTCTCACTGAATAAATAGATACACATTGATATGTTATTAATGTTAGATTTATTTTTAAAGGAATAGTTGTAAATTTAACAATTATATTCAAAATAATTAAATATATAACAACCTTTCAAAAAATTTGCAAATATAACAAAATTTGTCAAATTCTATCAATGATAGAAGTCTATCATCGATAGACCATGTTGCAAATATTGGTCTATAATTGGTAGACTCATACGAGTCTATCAGCGATACAAGTCTATCAGTGATAGTTTTGCTATATTTGTAATTTTTTAAAAATTTTTTAAAAATGTTGTTATATCAATTACAATTACCCATTTTTAAATCTAATTTATTAATGTGGCCCATATGTATTATATCATATTTTCTCTTTTAGGTCTATTATTTTATTAGGCCCATTAAGTAAAAAGATAATATCCTAATTAAACACAATTGCGATGTAAATCACGTGGAATTTTTTTTATGATGATCACATAAATTATATATCAACTGTATTTTTATGTGTGTTATGGATATATAATGATAATGATAGAAAATATGATTTAAAGTATCCATTTATCCTAGTGATTTAAATTATGTCGTTTAGATTGAATCAGAGTTTTGATAAAATTATTTGCAATATTAATATTTTTTGTAAATTTTGAGATTAAAATCACTTGGAAATTATGTTATTCGATATCTATATCTTAGGAATAATTTGTTAGTCACCAAAGTGACCAAATTAGTATGCTATATAGGTATCAAATTAAACTTAATTGGGGAAAACAAATAAGTTTTAGAAATTGAAAAAAATCTTTATCTTCTTGTAATAAAGAAGATAAATCTTTATTTTATCATTATGAGGAAGATAAATCTTTATTTTCTTCGTAATAAAAAATACATATTTTATTTTTTTTATGGAAAAGAAAAATCTTTTATCTTCTTATCATGGAAAATCTTTATATTTTTATTATAAAAAAAATAAAGAAAAAGAAGATAAAGATATCATCAAAAGATAATCACACTATCAAGGTTAGAGTTTTCCAAAATTCATATATTTTTATTTTTGGATTAAAGTTATTGAAGATTAATTACATTTTTATTTACGCCATTAATGTAATTACTAATTTGTCTCATGAATGAGTTGCTTAAGTTTAAAATATAATAAATTATGCTCATTGAAATTCCATAAAATTTGAAAATTATGTTTTATTATCCCTCGTGTTATGTTTAAATCACAAATAATTTCAAGCATGCATTTGTTTGTGATTATTTGATATTTATATAGTATAGATAATTTGTTAGTCACCAAAGTGACCAAATTAGTAAGCGGTCTATAAATATCAAATTAAATTTATGTTAGTTCAATTATCAATTTTTGTGATTGTTTGGTTGCAATATATCTATGTTATGAATAATTTGTTAGTCACCAAAGTGGCCAAATTAGCGAGTCTTATAGATATATTTCATTGATATTGTTTTTTAAATTAAGAAAATAATTATTTATGATTATTTTAATATGATATCTATATTATGAATAATTTGTTAGTCATCAAAGTGGCCAAGTTAGTAAGTTTAATAAATATCATATTAAGGTTAAATCAATTACTCATATTTATGTGATGCTAATGAATTATATGATATTATAAAACATAAAGATATTATCATGAGTATATTGATTTTTATTATTATGAAACATTTAAATTACCCAAAGGTAATTAGTAGTTTATAATTTTGAATTTCATTGTGGTTAATTGGAATTGTTTTACCATGATGTCTATGTTACAAACCGTTTGTTAGTCACCAAAGTGCCAAATTGATAAACCTTTAGACATCAAATTAAAGTTGATTTAATTACTCATGTTCTTCGATGCTAATGAATGAGATGATATTATGAAACAAAAATGATTTGTCATCAGGGTATTGATTTTCGTCATTATAAAATATTTAATTTGTCCAAAGGTAATTACTGGTTTTATAATTTTGAATCTTATTGTGGTTAATTGAGGTGTTTGGTTAGATATTGTTAGTATATCCAAAGATTAACAATGTATCTAATTTAAATATTTAAATTACCAATTATGTTAAATTAAATCTAACATCAGTTAAGTATAAATATTATACATTGGTGTGTCTTCCAAAGAACTTCAATGTATAAGCTAATGATTATTTAATGTTATCTGAATCTGTGTTGTTTCTTTATATTTATTTTTCAAAGCAATAATGTATAAGCATACTATTTTGTGATTGCATCATCTGCTTTTGTTTCTCTTCATTTGCATGTTACGTTTATTATCAAGTTTAATGGACTCAATTTCTCTAATTGGTGCAAATAAATCTGATTCCATCTTGGAGTTTTGGATCATGATTTGGCACTCTTACGTGAGAAACCTACTGCACTTACTTCTGCTAGCAGTGATGAGAATAGATTTTTCTATAAAGCTTGGAAAAGATAAAATAGATTGGGCCTAATGTTTATGCGAATGACTATAGAAAACAATATCAAGTCCACAATTAAAAAATTGAAAATGACAAGAATTTTATAAAAGTTATGGAAAATATGATGAGAAAGCATATTGTTTTGACCCGTTTGCTAAATTTCTAGAAAGTCATGGTATATGTGTTCAATACACAATACCAAAATACCACAACAAAATGGTATTGTAGAAAGACATAATCGTACATTAATGAATATGGTTAGAAGTATGTTAATTAATTTGTCTTTACTTGTATTCTTGTGGATGTATGCATTAAGAACCACTTAATATTTATTAAATAAGGTTCCTAGTGAGTCAGTTCAAATTTTTTTTTTTTGAACTATGGACAAAAAAGAAACCTAGTTTAAGGCATATGCATGTTTAGTGTTATCAAGCGAAAGTAAGAATTTATAATACATAAGAAATGAAACTGGACTTAAGAACAACCAGTGGTTTCTTCATTGGTTATCTAAAAAATTCAAAGGGTATAGACGATTTTATTGTCCTAACCACAATATGAGAATAGTTGAAACTGGAAATGTAAGGTTCATTGAG
>JBBPDI010000015.1:10206916-10259418 GCA_037974545.1 Cucumis variabilis | reverse complement strand
CTTGATTTAGGTGCTTCCATTAATGTCATGCCACTTAGTGTTTTCAAAGACTTAGGATTGAATGGACTTGAAAGGACAAGCATTTGTATTCAACTTGCCGATAGATCTTTTATTTCGCCATTAGGAATTGTAGAAGATGTCCTAGTTAAGGTAGGAAATCTAATATTCCTTGTCGATTTTTACATAATTGAAATGAACAATGAATTTGCACGTACATCTCCTACAATACTTCTAGGAAGACCATTTTTTAAAACTGCTAAAGCCATAATTAATATTGATAAAGGTCTTCTTAGTGTTGAGTTTGATGGCGGTGTTGTGTCTTTCAATATTTTTGATGATATAAAGTCCTCTAATGATCATGTTTCATTGTGTGCACTTGATACTTTAGAATCATTAGAAACATTAGAAGAGCATGATAAACTCAATGAGCTTATAGATCAAGCAACTCTAGAATATGTTGATAATGAATTTGCTAAGGAGAAACCTAGTGATGATGATCTTTCAATCTTCCTTGACTTTGTTACTAGTATAAATGATGAGCATGCCTTAGTTGATAATGTTACAACACATGAACAACATGCTTTAGGTAATAATTTTGCATCTAGTAATGAACTTGATCTAGGAAAAGACATTAAGGACGATGATGAACAAACTTTGAAAAACATAGGCATTGATAATGAACAAGACCCAAGCATCCACATAAAAAAATTTAAAAAAGAGAATGATTTAGAAAATAATCTTTGTGAAGTTTATTTGCACAATGAATGTGAGAATTCTCAATTCTAATTCTAATGAACTTACTTTACCTTTGCAGGAAAATGGGATAGAACTTACGATTCTTCCTTCTCACCTCAAATATGTGTTATTGAGAGAAAAGAATACATATCCTGTCATAATATCAAAGGAGCTTACTGAAGAACAAGAAGCAAGGTTGCTTGAAACCATAAAAAGACATAAGCAAGCCATTGGTTCGAGTCTTGAAGACTTGAAAGGTATAAGTCCATCCTTTTACACACACGTATCCATCTTGAGGAAAGGGCAAAGAATAAAGTTCAACCAAAAAGATGCCTCAATCCTACCTTGAAGGAAGTTTTCAAGAAAGAGGTTTTGAAGCATAAAGACGCTGATATCATATATCTGGTACCGCATAGCACTTAGGTAAGTCCTATTCATGTAGTACCCAAGAAGACCGGTATGACCATTGTGGAAAATAGTAAAGGTGAGTTCATTCCTACTCGTGTTTCAAATAGTTGGCACATGCGTATCGATTATAGGAAGTTAAATGAGGTAACTCTCAAAGATCACTTCTCCTTACCCTTTCCAGATCAAATGATCGAACAATTAGGAGGAAAATCTTATTTTTGCTTTCTAGATGGATTCTCTGAATTTTATCAAATACCCATTGCATGTGTAGACCAACATAAAACCACTTTTACATATGAATTTAGAACCTTTGCTTTCAAAAGAATGCCTTTTGGACTATGTAATGCTCCTGCAACATTTCAAAGATGCATGTTAAGCATATTTACAGATTTCATAGGAAAATGCATTGAAGTGTTCATGGATGATTTTACCGTTTATGGAATGATTTTGATTCTTGCTTGAATAGTTTAGAGTTTATCTTAAAGAGATGCATAGATATTAACTTAGTGCTTAACTTTGAAAAGTGTCATTTCATGGCCTCTCATGGTATCGTACTAGGACATTTAGTATCATCTAAGGAAATAGAAGTTCGCAAAGCTAAGATTGATGTAATCCAAAATTTACCTTACCCCACTTGTTTAAAAGATGTTAGATCATTTTTAGGTAGTGTCGGTTTTTATAAAAGATTCACAAATTTTTTTTCTAAAATAGTTTTGCCTTTGACAAATTTACTTCAAAAAGATGTCTCTTTTGTCATTGATGATAAATGCATGCATGCCTTCGACACTTTGAAAAATAAATTGACTTCCTCTCCTATCTTAAAAACACCTAATTGGAACTTACCATTTGAGATAATGTGTGATGCAAGTGACTATGCGTTGGGTCAGTACTAGGACAAAGAATAGATAATAAATTGCATGCTATATATTTTGCCTCTCACACTCTAAACTCTGCTCAAGCTAATTACTCCACAACTGAAAAAGAGTTTGTGTCTATAATCTTTGTTCTTGATAAGTCTCGTAGCTACATAATAGGATAAAAAATAATTGTGTACACTGATCATGCAGCTATCAAGTATCTTGCAAACCAAAAAGAGAGCAAAGCAAGTATTATTAGATGGGTACTCTTGCTCCAAGAATTTAATTTGACAATCAAGGATAGGAAAGGTATGGAAATTCCCGTTACCGATCACCTAAGTAGAGCTGTCCAAAAAGAAGACGAAAATCCAGTAAGGGAATACTTCTTCGTTAAATATCTTTATAAGCTAGAAATGCACACTCCATGGTATGCGGACATCGTCAATTACCTTTTGACCAGTAAACTTCCTTCCCATTTCTCTTATAATAAAAAATGCAAATTAAGAAGTAAGTCAAAACACTATGTCTGGGAGTCTCCCTATCTTTGGAAAATAGGAATAGACCAAATAGTTAGAAGATGCATTGCTGAAAATGAGCATGATTTTGTCTTATCTTTTTGCCATGAAATAGCATGTGGAGGACATTTTTGTCCTAAGCATACTGCTGGAAAAATTTTAGACTCTGGATTTTACTCGAAAACATTGTTTGTTGATTCTTATGCATACTGTAAAGCATGTGAAAAGTGTCAAAAATTTGGTTCCATTTCCAAAAGGAATGAAATGTCATTGAAACCAATTCTCCCTTGTGAAGTTTTCGACATTTGGGAAATTGATTTCATGGGTCCATTTCCTTCCTCCTTTGGAAACCTTTACATTCTTCTTGCAGTAGATTATGTTTCCAAGTGGGTTGAAGCAATCCCCACTAGAACTAACTCTTTCTCTGTTGTTTCCTCTTTCTTAGTTGCAAACATCTTCTTTAGATTCGGTACCCCTAAAGCTATAATAAGTGACCAAGGAACCCACTTTTGTAACCAAACCATCGAGACATTAATGAAAAAATACGGAGTCCAACACAGAGTTTCAACTCTGTACCTCCCGCAAACAAATGGGCAAGCAGAAATTTCAAATCGAGAGGTAAAATCCATTCTTAAAAAAACTGGAGCCGTAGATTGAATGATGCACTTTGGGCTTATAGGACAGCTTACAAAACACCCATAGGCACAACTCCATTTAAACTAGTGTTTGATAAAGCATGTCATCTTTCTGTATAATTAGAACACAAAACTTTTTGGGCTATTAAAAAGTGCAACTTATCTCTTGAAAAAGCTGACAAGAATAGATTGTTAAGACTTAGTGAGTTAGAAGAACATAGACTTGATTCTTATGAGAACTCTACAATCTATAAGGACAAAACCAAACTTTACCATGATAAAAAGATCCTAAAAAAGAGTTCAAAGTCGGGGATAAAGTACTTCTTTATAACTCATCATTATCTTTCATGTCAGGCAAATTAAAATCCAAGTGGATTGGCCCATTTGTTGTTTCTAATGTCTTTTACCATGGTGTAGTTGAGATTAAAATTTGAATCATTCTCTATGCTAAAACTTCTCATCTTGCATTTAGAGTACTAAGATGTCCTTTTCATCTACTGTATCTAGGAATACCCTGATTAAACTCTTGTTGCTTAGGCCGCATACCACAATCCACATCTTTTATGTATTTGGCTGACTTCATTCCACTATATGGGCCTTTTCTACGTTGCAGCCTTTACTCCTTATGTGCACATAACAGTTAGCTCAATGATAGAATAAGACTAATGGTTTAAAACATAGCATAAGCTTTTCGTATAAATCTATTTAGAAATATTTATATTGAAATCATCATTTCAAATCAATGAAAACTTTAATGAAAACTTTTCTAACATATGAAATATGTTTGAAGGAAAACACTCACTAACCTAGAACTTAGTTGCTTAAGACTACTATTTACTTCAAATTTTCTTCTTGTTCCATAGTCACTTTACCAGCACCTCAACACTTAATTAACTTCTTTAAAAAATTTAGCAATAGACTCCTGAACAAACTGGCTTCAACCTCTATTTATACTAGTCGTAAAATGGCTTAGTCACCTTTAAACTCTTGTCCTTTTGCTAGCTCTTACTCTTGGTGGTGCACATGTAAACTTAAGGTTTAACTTAAACATGCTTAGCTTAATCTTCTACATGTGGCCCATTAAGTAAACTTAGGAAATTTCTCATAAGTTTCTTGATTTCTTCTCTCCTAGTCTTTGGCGTAAATGCGTTCTAAGGTTTCCTTGCCTAACTCTTCATCTCACCATGAACTTCAACGCTTCTTAACGCCTAACTTAAGTCAAAACGTCTTTTCTTAAACACTTAGTCAAAATTTAGCTTTTCTTAGGTACAGGTCTCACAATACGAAACGATCATGTGACTATCTCAAGTGATCATTTAGATCAAATCAATATGATCGTGTAGTTCTTTTTAAATTATGAGACCTTCCCTGAGTTTGGAAATCTTGTTAAGAAGAAGTGCGTGATAAGGACAACTAGGAAAACAAGAGAGAGGCGAGTACTGGCACTTCGCGAACTGACTACACGATATGAAGAAGCTACATGTTAATCCAAGAAGGCATTAAAAGTTCCTTCTCTCGAAGGAAAGTTACGTCATTTTATTATTTTCATAAAGTCGATGTTCGATTTGACCTTGTCGCTTAATCAAGGTCAAGATAAGCAAAAGACAGTACCACGTGATGTTTTGGTATTTGAGAATTTTCACTGTTGGTCAGAAGTAATCATTCTGACGAAGAAAAGCCACTGAAAGGAGAGCTATAAATGGAGAATTTCTGGTCAAATTTCAGAAACTAGATCACTTAAGAAATTGAAGGAAGACAGACGGAAGACCACAAATTCTCTATCATTTTCATTCGGTAAGGATCATGAAGAAATTTCAAGGGATTTCGAAGAGGGGCTACCCAAGAAGATAAATTGGCTGTGAGTGGTTTATCTAGAAATGTTTGCAAAACTCTTGAACTCTAGTCTAATCCTGAAACTTCAAACATATTTATATTTATCTTAAACTATGAATTTCCTACCATAAAGTTTTGAGCTATACATTGCATATGATCTCTCATATATTCTTAACTCTTGAAATAATATTTTTACGAACTATGATGGTACAATAAAATGGCTTTCTACCCTATATAGTAAAAATTATTTATCCTTATTGTGTGATCTAAGATAGAACACACTATTCTTGTTGTGTGACTTGGAATAAAATACCTCATACTTGTTGTGTGATCTAGTGTGGGATAACCTTTGCTTGTTGTGTAGCCTGACATTGGTGGGTGAGTCATGCATTATAAAGATGATAAGATGTTGCTGTGTTAAGACCACTCTACTTAGCAACAATCTAACAAAAGAGTGTGGTGAATGCTTGAGTTAGAAAAATGGTACAAAGAAATTATTAAATGTGCAAATTGCTTCTGCAGAATAAATGTGCAAAACGATTATTAAGGATGATTTGAGAAAAAAAATGAAGTTATTAATTGACTAATAAGAGAGGAAATATCGTTGTCTATGAATTCCATTATTTTTTTTCTTGATGGCATAATTTGAATAAATATCTCTTTTCTTCAATCGTTTGATGAATTGGAGTGAAAATGACCCTACTCATTAGACATTTTTGTCTAACTTTTCAATTCTTTGTTTTACTGCCCCTTTCCCCCCTACTAGGTAACAAGGAAAATCCTACTTTTATCATGTTATCTCATCCATTCAGTCTGTCCACTGACTAAGCGATCTGCATCATATCTCACCGAGAGAGTTGCGTAGGAAGCTGAAGCAGTCACACTCTCACTCAATCGAGTTGGACGAATTTTGTGAAAGGGCATGACATAAACGATGGAAGAAGGACTTCAATTTTAAACGATCGTGTTGATCATGATAAATGATCGTTTAGATCATGTTAAAATGATATTTAAGCGATTTTTGTATTCTTGAATATGAGAAAGATTAAGTAGCTTCAAAGAATCATGCCAAAAACAGTGAAGATGACATAGGAGATTTCAACAGAAGAAAAAATCATTTAAAAATAGAAGAAAGAAAATTTGGAAGAGAAGATGAAGAAATCTGGAAAGAGAAGATGAATAGACTGCACAAAAGAAGAAGAAAGAAAAGTGACAAATCCGCAATATTCAAGAGAAAATCTAGAAATTATGAAAATATTGTACTGGCTTCATGGGCTTTTGTTTTTTGTTATAAGGGTCGTAGATATGTTTGGGATTTGTTATTTTTATGAAAATTAACCTCAATATTTTGTATTGTATTATGATATGATTTGTTATACATCATTTAATACATGTTATATTTAGAAATAATATACATCATAATAGTATTTGTATTGTGATCAGTTGACTTTTTAAAGATAAGAGTCCAACTCTTTGACTTCTACAATTTTGACCATTTTTGAGCTTCCGAATATGAATCTCCATTCATATTATTGATATTCAAATCACATTTAAACATAAAACTCTATCTCTTAAATGATAAACAGTAACTATATCAAATATATGCCCATAAGGTTTTCTCTTAATTTCCAATTTGAACCAATCAAGCTAATCAAACATAATGTTCTAACTTTATTCCATTTGAGCTAGTAGGAGAATCTAATGTAACTATATATCATGAGATCTAACGATCTGAAATTAACTAGCTAAACGCTTTTAGAATAAACGAATTAATATTCTTCAACTAACGGGTCATTCTATTAAAATCTTATAGTTGCACACCCTTCACAATAAATATATTTGTGTCCATTTGGTATAACCATGATTATTAAGTTAATACTTTTTCACAGGTTATTTTACCTCTAAGATTACATTTTGTTCCTTCAGTTTCATTAATCCTCTAACGAACAATTGGTTTAAGGTCAAACCTATAAACTTAATCTCTCTCCGACAAGTGAAAGGGTGGGTCCCCTTGTTTAAGACTTGGATTTAATGCATAACAGAACAACCCATCTACTGATTCTAAAACGGTTAAGAGTGAACTTCATCTTGCATCGTATGTCCCCAGCTATCCACTCGATCTTACCCCTAAAATGGAAGGCTTATTGCACCATTACTGATGTGTTGCTTTCACCTATGCAGAACTAAGAATTATCGTAACTGGGCAGAAGTTCGTGGTTAGATTAATATTAAAATTAATAAGTTACCTAGATTATCAATAAAAAGAAATAGACAGTTTTAAACATTAGACTGTGTTATAACGTAAAAGTGACTATTTCATGGTTTCAGTCTTATGTAAACTCTTTATATAGGATACCCCCACTTTCATGTCTCTACGTGAACGATTCAGGATCACATTATTTTCACTAACTACAAAGCAAGTGGCATCTATAGTTTCTCTAGAATAAGGTGTCCGATCTTATTAATATACTATAGACCATTTAGGCTATATACTCGAACTAGATCCATATTTATGTCAATACATAATGTTCAAGTCTACATAAGATAGCCTCAGAACCTTAGTTTCTTGGATTCAAGATTATAGTATTCATTTTCACTAATTTGTCACACCCCCTCCTAGACTACCTACTAGCTTAGACCGAAAGACGGTGTGAAGCCGACAGACAAAGCTTTTCTCTACCTGTAACTATCAACTCTGTTGAAAACTTTAACGAGATGAACGTGCCAATCTAGTATATAAACTATTGTATATGCAACATAACACATCGAATCCTATTCTAATCATATACATACATGAAGTGTAGTCTAAAATAATTGATTACACGAGTAAACCTGGTGACACCTTAACCAAAACATAACCAACAAAGGTTTATACAACCACAACACCTAAAGATTACATAAACTGTAGAGTATCTATATCATACTAAGATATATACATCATGACACAATAGACTCTATGTACAACTCTAACCACGTACTGGCAATTGATATCGGAGCTTCAGCAGACTAAGGTAGTCTATCAGGCTCTGGGAACTCGATCTCTACCTGGAAAGTGAATAAAACATTTTAAAAAGGTAAGCTATAAAGCTTAGTGAGTGACTCAGTTTAAAACTAGAAATTGAAAGGTAAGAGCACATGAAAGCTTACTCATATAAATCTGTTTATACCAGTCGTGAACATAAACATGTAATAGTAAAGATAAGTTTCTCAAATGCTCAGCAAATACGTCATTGATATCTAGTAATAAATACGTCATTGAAATCTAGCAAGGTATATCATGTATATCAAAATATTTTACTAATATGACAAATCTACGTTGTGTAGGGCAACCCAGTACAACAATATTTACAAGCTCTGCGATGTAGTGGGACTCGCCCAACACTCCCATCGTCTTTGTCGTAGTGGGGCCCACCGAGCACTCACGACAGCATCGTTGTTATGGAATACACTCAACGTCAACAATGGAATCTAACTAGTGTGCACATGGTACCATATAGCCTCGGGCTCAATATCTCAATCATGTAGTTAATAGAAACATCAGAAAAATCATACGAAAACATTAAAACATGCCTGCTTTCTTTATCTTTCGTAAAACTCAAGCTTACTTAGCTTGTTCGTGAAAATTGTAATTCTTAAAACAAATCTTAGTAACTCATGCTTTGTTTGAAATACAATGGTTCAAACACTTTCCAGACTTTCGTAATCACGTGCTAGCATAAATTTTCATTAAGAAAACTAGTCTCGAAACTCATACTTGTAAATAGTCATGGAATTTAAATTATTTTCAAAGCTTGTAAATAAACATGTAGACCAGTCAATCATATTTAAAAAAGTGGGAGAAAACAAAACAAATTGTTTTCAAAACTGGTTTTGGTCACTCACAGTCTTAAGCTTAGTTCTTTGCCTATCAAACAACCATAACCGAGTATTAGAAACCTAAATATTATGATCTGCACATATTATGCTTGACATAGCTCATTAAGGATATTGTTAAAGAAGTCCATCCTTAAAAATAGTAATCCATACTCTACATTTTTTTCTCGGAAAATTCCAAATTCACAGCACACAATTCCAATGATCATAACTCTTTCAATACGAAACTAAAATTAGATTTATTTATGTCAAAATCTTTAATTTGAGATCCTCTAAAATTTACCTTAAGATATCTAAGTCTAATTCCTTGTGAATAATATCAAATAGCCCTCGAAACCGAACTACTCCAAATTCACATATACAATGACCCCTTTAACTTGTCCCTGCAATTAAACTTATTTTTAGTCGTTTTTAATTCATGGTTTCTTCATAAATGTTGTAGTAAATTGAATAAGCTTTTCAACCATACTAAATATAGATCCTAAATCCATCAGTATACCCTGAAATACAGAAAAAACCAGAGGTCTCTTCAATTCGCGAGAAAAACACCTGCCCTGTATTCTTTGTCAAAAATCACCCAATGAACATCAGAATTTGCTCAAGCTTCCTTCGTAAAGTTTGTTTGAAAATGAAATATCTTTCAAGAAAAGTAAACTTCACTACTTAATTCTGTTTGTGCAGTTCGAAATGTAAAAAAAACAGAGATGTGCTTAGTGAATTGTAGAGGAATTGATCTTGCAAACTTCTTGTGATATTCAACCAAAACTTCTTGAATTTCTTCTTCTTTCTCTCTCAGACTTCTTCTCTTTGAAATCTCCCTATAATTTTGTTGTAGAAAAGGTGAAGAAAATGTTGAAGGAAGGGATGAAATGAAAATGGAGGTGAATGGGTTAAAATACAAAAAAAAATTCCACCGAAAGCAATCTTCTTTTCTCTTTCTTCCTTTCTTCTCTTTTGTCTTTACTTCATTTATTAATAAATAATAAATATATTATATCTATTTATATGTAATATATATATTTAATTTCCATTTTCCTTTTATTCTTTTCACACAAAAGAATAACATAAAATACACCAAGAAAATATCGGGTTTACAAATTAGTATTCAATAACAACTTTATTTAATAGAATATGATTTAAATTACAAGCTATGAGTTTTAGAATATAAATTCCAATAATATTTATGTGGGCAAAAATTTATGTGGTCTTAAGAAACATTATTTGGTTGGATTTTTGCCAAAATTTATTTTAATTTCTACTCACGTATTTTGTGTTGGCAAATACTTTAAGTATTTGCGAATGTAATTTACGTGGCTAAAAAGTATTTAATCCCACATTTTACTTTTAATTGACCAGAAAAATAGCAAATTCACAAATTTAATTTGGATAAATTGCAAAATTTAATTTTAATTGTTAACATGAAAAAAATAATGTTGGGAAAATATCTTAAATGCCTTTACTCTGGTAAAAAATGCACCTTAAAAATACAGTCATTCTCAAACCCAAAATACCCCATAATTTAATCACACTTTCCAACCAAAATCATTTAAACTCTCGCCTTTAATTTTGTCTTACCAAAACACTCAAACATCTAAAATCCCTAATTTCCCTCCCAAAGTTCTTCGTTTTCTTTTGGAGCCTATCTTGAACCTTCCATCTTAGTTTCATAAACCGCAAGACGTCGGAATCCTCACAAGAGTTGTGGTCCATGATGTCCTTCACAAAACATCTATCAACATAAAAATATCTTACTTAAGCACGCAAACATCATCTCACTTGAAAGGGCGCGTCCACCTTCTGTTCCTGAGAAAACAAGGTTTATCACATTCTTTCTTTTTGTTTTGTTAAAAAATTATTAATGAACTCATGTACTGTCTATAATGTAATACAAACTAGTTTAATTAACAAAAATAAGTCACCCAATTACCTGGACGACATCTCTAATCCTTGTCGATTATGACATGCATAGGTAACAAAATAGTTCAGTGACCTCCTCCATCTTCACAACTTCTTCATAGATCAAAAAATACAAAATATCATGGAGTATAGAATTTAAATCGTTTATTTATCTTTTTTAATGATTAATTACAGATAGAGAATACACTTTCAAATGAATTATTTATTTAAAATAAATGTTCAAATATTAAAAGATCTTCCCTTCTTTTTAGCAACTATAAATTATAACAAAATTTCCTTGAGTTTTGTAAACGTTTTTTTAACTAATAAATTGAAGCAAATATTAAAGGTAAGAAAAAAGAGAAGAGTGGAGTAAAAACAAGGGTGAGTAAAAGATTAAAGGTTGTCGAAATAACTGGTTCAAAGAAACCAACAACACAAGAACCAATAATTATGACAAGTAAGGATGAGGTATGCATCTAAGTACTTTTTCAATGTGACAAAATCACTAAAGTAGTTGTACGCTAATACTCTTTTTAAAACAAAAAACATAAATTGTTAGAACAAAATAAATAAACAATGAAGCAGATTAGAAGACATCACTTATAGTGCAAAGAATACTAAAATATGCATGCGATCAAAAAAATAATTTCATAACAGCAATCATCTAAAAAGACTTGTTTGTAATAACCAAACAACTTTTCCCTACTAATGTTTTATATTAATATGCATATAACCATATCTATAAAAGAAAATAGAAGATTCAATGGTTGGAGGATTCGAAGGTAAGCGTGGTAGTTCTAAAACTGAAAAAAACAAGAGAGAGAACGAAATGAACCTACAAAAGAAGAAAATATGGTGAAGAAAAAAATGATCAAATGCTTGGTAAACCACATCGAACATGTGTAGGCTATCAAAAGGAAATTCTTGAAACAAACATGAATGTGAAGACAAAAACAGAGAACAAGAAAACCAAGATGAAGAAGCAAAAGATTAAATAAAGGACAATGTAGCGCGTACGTTAAAAACACAAGAAGACACAATGGCGACAAGGGAAGAATCTTCAAATCACAATACAAGAACAAAGGATACAGACAAGGAGAAGAAGGTCACCATTTATAACTTGTAAATACCTATAAATATTTCATATAACATATCAATTAAATCACAGTACATAACAAATCATAGTAATAGATCATTTCACATACATGCCTTATCTCGCATAAACACACATTAGTTACCAAATATTTCTTTCGTCAAGGATCTTGAATCATTCTCTATGCTAGGTCACGTAACTTCTTGTTTAAACTACTATATTTACAACATCCAAGAATATACAGATTCATCCTCGTTGCTCAGGTTGAGACTCAATGCACATCTTTTATACATTGTTTCGCTTCAATTCACCATGTAGCCCCTTTCACCCCATGGTGGCCTTTACTTTTTATGTGTACATAACAATTAGCTTGTCAAATGATGTAACTAATGGTTTGAAACTATTCATAATCAAATCATACTTAAAGCATATATAACCACTACAAGAAAATGGAGATCTTCCAACGCACAAAAGCGTCGAAAGAAATAGAAAAAACGTTGAAAAAGGATTTCCCGACGCGTAAGTTCACGACGAGATTGAAGTCGAGAAAAATATGTCAGGAGAGAATATCCCAACGCACGAGATATAGCATTAGGATATCCTTTATTTGTTTTAAAAAACCTTTCCATCGTCATTATCTTCATTCTTGGGTAACCATCCATTTGATCATCTTCTTCAACTTCCTCCTCTTTTGCTGCTGCTATTTGCAAACAAACATATACAAAAATTCAAACCATGAATACACAATAAGCAGTAAATAAACAACAAGAAAAATAAAATCATACTTTACCTTCTAAACTCACCATGGTTGCCAAGAACATAAAGAGTGATTACAACACATTGCAAACTATTGAATATAACAAAAACAGAAATCAATAAGAAACATTCGGATACTTAGGATAAAAGAAACCCAATGATAAAAAATGAAATTAAGAACAAATTCAAAGGTTTATATTTAGGATTTTGAACTTTGAATTACCTCCAACCAAGAAGTTGTGAAAGAGACGAAGACGAAGGGAGTGGCAGCGATGGTCAGAGCAGATGACAACAGTAGACGACGATCTCTCTCTCTCTCTCTCTCGCGACCTCTTCCTTTTTTACTCTCAATTTGAGTTCTGTGTTTTGTGAATATAAAACTAAAATATGTAGGGGATCTCCTGACGTACTTCATGAACATCAAACAATCCACTTATTCCCAATGCCATAAAGTACAACGTAAAAAAAAGTTCAAATTTTTAAACAGCTATTGATGCCATGCATAACAGCGTCGGAAAATGTTTAATTTGTTTTTTATTTTTTTAAAGATTTTTAAACTTCTCTCGATGCAATGCATAACAACGTTGAAAAAAGTTTAAAATTTTAATTTTTTAAAAAAATTTTAAACTTTTCCTGACCCCATGTATAACGGCATCAGAATTGTCAACTTTCTCGACGGAGCATAGAAGCTCCGTCGGGAGAAGCTTTTTCTTTCAACCTCTTTTATCCCGACGTCTGTTTTATGCGTAAAAAAAAACTTATTTTCTTGTACTGAACATTTTTATGTAAATTTCTTTATAAACATATACAATGAAACTCTTCATTTTCAAATTATTTAAGAACATATAAGGAATCTGAAATTTATTTAAATTTTTTTAAAAAATACTCATTAACTTACCTTAACTCGAACTGCTTCTACCTTTTTCTTCTTCTTCTGGCGTAGGCAAATCGACAGCACTTTAGCTCTTAAGCTTTTCTCTTCAAAATTTCATAATAACTCCCCAAAAAAATAAAAAATTGAACTAAACTGCTCTCACAATTTCGACTACATCTTAAACAAGCTTAGTTACCCTTAAACTCTTGTCCGCTTTACAACTCTCCTTCTTAGTGGTGCACGTGTAAGGTTAAGGTTTAATTCATTCATGCTTAACTTAAACTCTACACGTGGCCCATTAACACACTTAAAAAATTTCTAAGAAGTTTTCTTCTTCTCGCGTAATGTCCTTATCGAGTGGTTACACTTATACTTCAAGAATCTTCTTCACAAACTACCTTAGACATCATTCTCTTATCACATAACTCTATTTCAAAATGCCTTCTTTTGTCCAAATTGCCAGATTTAAAGTACTTAGTAAAATTTTTTACTTAACCTTATTTCTTAATTTAGATTTCGGTTTTACAAAACAACTCTTGTTTTCGTCTCTTCATGAAGCTCTTCCACTTGAGCCTTAGAGATTAGAGACCTTCACATCTTTTGCAGTGGAAACATCTCAAGAACTTACACAGTAGAAATAACTTAAAACTCCTCTTTATTAGCTTAAAGCTTATAGAAGTACAAATTATAAATTACACTTTTTATGTGAAAATAAGCCAACTCCGATATTCTTACATCCTACTTCTTCTCTCAAGTTGCAACCTTTCGTGTTGTGGGTGATAAGACTCTGATCCTATTCTATTTTCCTTTACCCATAGGAGTAAAGGTGACACTTCTTCTTCCACCTACGTTGCCCAACCACCTCTCTTAGCAGACAATGTTTATGGATAGCTACTATACTTGATTCATTGGCTATCTGGCTCATCAAGTTAGACCTCAACTGTTGGAAGTTTGATGTACGCAATGTTATGTACTAGATCTGACATTTGCTACCCGATAAGGATGGTCAGTTAGGAATCAGTCTAATCTCGAACATGATAGTTGGACAACCGTTAGGAATATTCTAAAATATGTTATAAGAACAAAAAGTTACATGCTAATGTATAGTACTAAGGATCTGATCCTTACTACATATAGTGATTCTGATTTCTAAACTGATAAAGATACTAGAAAGTCTACATCAGGATCGATATTCACTCTAAATGGAGGAGCAGTAGTGTGGAAAAACGTAAAGCAAACTTGTATAGCCGACTCCACAATAGAAGTTGAATACGTAGAAACTTGTAATGTAACAAATGAAGTAGTATGGCTAAGAAAATTCTTGATAGATCTGGAAGTTGTTCCAAATATGCATTTACCAATCACTTTATACTGTTACAACAGTGGTGCAGTTGCTAATTTAAGAGAACCTAGAAGCTATAAACGGAGAAAGCATATCGAATGCAAGTACCATCTTATCAGAAAAATTGTACATCGTGGTGACGTTATAATAACCTCAATATCTTCTGAGTAAAACATTGTTGATCCTTTTACAAAAGCTCTCACGGCTAAAGTGTTTGAAGGTCACCTACAGAGTTTAGGTCTACGGTGTTTGTAAACTAGGATAAGTGGAAGACTTATTGAGTATGTGCCCTAGTCTTTATATTCATATGCTTATTATACTCATATGTATTATACTCTCTCATGGTTAAATTCAACGTTGTTTTATCCCATTAGGAGTTTTAGTCCAAGTGGGAGTTTGTTGGAATTGATGTCCTAAAGCTCATACTTTATAATCATATTCTCTTCAATAAAGTGGTTATTGAGAAATTGAATACTATAATATTAAATCCAAAAAACTATGGTCCCGAGGCTATTTTGACTAAACTTAAACTTTATGTAGAGACATAAATGTGGATCAAGTTCAAGTATATAGCCTAAAATGGTCTATAGTATATGAATAAAGATTAGGTGTCTTGCTTTGGAATACTATGGATACGACCTACTTTGTAGTTAGTACAAATGATGGGATCCTGAATTTTTCATGTAGAGATATGAAAGTGGGGGAATCTTATGTAAAGAGTTTACATAAGACTAAACTATGAAATAGTCAATTTTACGTTATAACATCCTTGACTATTTAAAACTCATTATTTTGTTTATTGATGATCTAGGTAACTTAATCATAATCCTGAGCTAACTATAAACTCTTATTCACATAAGATTATCCTTAGATCTGCATAGGTGAGGGAAGCTCTTTAGCGTTGGCCCAATAAGCCTTTTATTTAAGAGGTAAGACCAGGTGGATGGCTAGGAACATAGGATGCAAGAAGAAATTCACTCTTACCCATTTTAGGATTACTAGATAGGTTATTCCCTTAAGGACTAAATCCAAGTCTTGAACAAGGGATCCCACCCTCTCATTGGCCTAAGAGGGATTCGGTTTAAAGGTTGAACCTTAAACCAATTCGTCAATAATGGATGAGTGAGACTTAAGGAGCAAGATGTAGTCTCGGGGGTAAAATAATATTTTGACCTAGCTGAGATCATGAACAACCTGTGAAGGATTAACTTACTAATCATGGTTATATCAAATGGACACAAATATATCTATAGCAAAGGGAGTGCAACTACGAGACTTTAGTGGAATGATCCATGACTTAACAAATGTTGATTAGCTCGATCTAAAAGAGTTTAGCTAGTTAATCTCGGATAGTTGGAGTCCATAATCTATAGGTCCATTAGGTTCTCCTACTAGCTCATATAGAATACACTTAGAAAAGTAAGATGAAATGAGTTGAATTGTTCAATTTAAGTGAGGAGAAAGAAATCGATAAGTATATGTGATATAGCCATCGATTATGAAATTAGAAATAAAGCTTTATATTAATATGAGATTTAAATATTAAAGATATGAATGTGGATTCATACTTGAAAGCTCAAAAATGATGAAATAGTCAAAGTTGTAAAAAGTCAAAATGTTGACTTTTTTACTTTGAAAAGTCAAACTTTGACGTACAATATATTCAAATATGATTTCAATTTCAAGAAAATAAAATTGGATTCATGCTCGAGGTGTCAGAATTAGTCAAGACGAATAAAATGGTAAAAAGTCAAAATGCTTACTTTTGATTTGAAAAAGTCAAAATGCTGACTTTTGATTTGAAAAAGTCAAAATGCTAATTTTTGATTTGAAAAAGTCAAACTTTGACTTTTGACCAAATGACCATTTTGCCCTTTGATTAAAGTTAGTTGAAAAATTCAACATTTTGTTAGATAATCCCACTAACTCTAGTGGATTAGATGTTATCTTTTAACGAAGACAAAAAGTCCACTAGAAAAAGACTTTGAGTTGTTGTCCTTTAGTGTTACGTGGACATGGAATTTTGTATGGTTTTTTCTTATAAATGGGGCCTTTCAATTAAAAATATGGGTTGGAAAATTTTGGGCTGCATGAGAATTTGTTTATTTTTCTTCTTCTCTTTAAAAAAAATAAAAGAAAAAATACTCTTCCAAGTCCAATCCTTTATTTCCATCTATTTTTCTCTCCGATCGATTTCCTTCATCCAACGAGATCCACAATCTGGTTATGAGTCTGGAGGATAGTAGGTCAACCTTAGTGGTAGTTCGAACAATAATCGGAGCTTCAAATGTAAGTATTCTCAAAATCCTAATTTCATTTAATTTTAGGGTTTAAAACTATGCATGTTAATTTTAGAAATTATAGTAAAATTTAGATCCGGTTTTCGCTTCGCGTGTCTCAATTCTATCATATGGTATCAGAGAATGCTTTAATTTCACTCAATAGCATGTGATGGATTTAAACTTATTACATAAATTATTGTTCAACTAAAATGGATACTTTATTGTTTTTGATTTAAATTAAGTGTTTCTTTCATTCAATTATTGTAATTTGATCGAGTTTTGTGGTTTAAATAATATTATTGAGGGTCTATAATTTTTTAAGAGTCATTAGAGTTGCATAATTAGGCTGTAATTGCAAAAAAAAGGTAGAGAGAAAAGAGAAAATTTGAAGAAATCAAAAGGACAGACCCAAATTTGATCTTCAGACCAGATAACTTAATCGGAAACCCGATTAACGATCTAGTTGACCCACGTCTGTGTGTTCCACCCGATGGCCCAGTCTAATTACCTATCTAACACATCTCACGCGTGACCCAACTTACATTCTGACCCAGCTTGCACCCATGAGCCCAATCTGGATCCGATACAACCCCTGTCTGTCTTGTTGTGCCACTCATCCGGTCTTTTGCACGTCCGATTTTTGCTCTACAACCCAATACAACCTGCATCTGGGGTATTGTGATGGTGTTGTGCTGGTTGAAGCCAATCTGTTTTGTTTTGAGCCGATTCATCTTTTATTGGGCTGGTTCAAGGTGGTTTTGGGTCGGTTCAATGTGGATTGATTTTTTTTTAACCGATTCGAGTGGTTTGGGAGCTGACTGTAGTACACCAAATTATTATTGTAATAATTTAGTTGTTAGCTTAATTTAGAAGTCAAAACCAGTCCAGTTTAGGGTGTTTATAATTAAATTGCGCATGTGATGTATATTTTAATTCTTTTTAAATTTGTATGTGCATATTGTATGTCATATAGATTTAAAATCCGACCATAGGTTTACATGTTCAAACATTGAAAGTATGTTATAATTGTTATAATATATTGTATGCATGTTAATTAGTTATTATGAAAATTAATTAATATGATTGATTAATTGTTTAATTAATTTAATTAATGTTGATTAAATATGTTTTAATGAAATTAATTAATTAATTAATTAAATCTATGTTAAATTAAATTATTTATATAATGATATATATTGCATGAATGTATGTCATAGGTTAGTCTAATAGTTTTTATAAGTGTTATAAAATCAAATAGACTTTTAAAATCTATAACAAAGATAACTTGCACGCTCACGTAGGTTAAAAAATATCAATTTTTCTTTCATAGAATTATGTGGATATCTTGTAAAACTGGTTACAAGAGGCTCACCTGATTTAATCTTGTCAACAAGTCAGATAAGATGACTAAGGTTGGAGGTTCTTAAGTTGACGATTTATGGAACACCTCGTACTTGGAGATCTTAATAAATTTTTAAGCCTAGTTCACCTAATTTTATAAGCATGCGTAAGAGATGTGAGGTAATAAAATTGGTTTATCACCTAAACATTAAAGGTCAAAATTCGATAACGGTTATGCTTGGATGTTTCACCTAGACTTAGAATTTATTTAAGTTAGCCTAAATATAATCCTGAAGTAACATATTACCCTTAAAACCGTTATAGAACACTTAAACTAGAGAGAAGTAGTATACTTTTAGCTCTAATGTACCTAAGAGTTCATTACGTGAGGTCCATGCAGATGTAGGGCCGTGCATAGGAGCGAACTCAATTTGGAGAGTGTTTGCATGGATCAATATCAAGGTGAATAGGGGAAGTAGTTCATAGTAAGTGGGTGAGGGATATGTAACAACACATCCCACGGTCTATTCCATTAGGTCGCACTGTAAAATTCCTATAATGCGCTCGCTTGTCTACCCTAGAGCTACATCTAAAGGTGTCTATAAAAGAATTTCATCTCTACCAAGAACGAGGACACTTGAATGGGCGAGAGGGGGCTTGCATGGGCCAAAAAACTAGAGAGTTGGTGGCAAGAACTAGCCTCACCACCGTTTGTACAACATTCCTTCATCTTCTCCGATCATATTGTAACATGAAAGCTTGAGATGAGAAGAGTCCATCCTCCATTCCTCCTAACTTGTACTTCATTTTCTTTCTTTTTCTATTTTACTATTTTTTTACATTGTATGCAGTTATATTGTACATTGGCCAAAGGCCTTCATTATTTAATACAATGTATCTTTTTACACTTTTCAATCCATCCATGCCTCTACAGTTCATCTGTCTGTGTTATTAGTAGTTAGGGTTGTGAAAAGTCTTTGATAAGGAGTTTAACTTATAAGTCTCATCGCATTAGTTGACCAATATTCATTGCCTGACCTATGTCATTCGCCAACGACCTGAGAGGGCAAGTAGCAAGGATAGGACTAATGTGTTCAAGGAGAAGTTTGGTAAAACTGCACCATAGCGAGATAACTTCCAACATTTGTATCTTAAAAGACGAACAAGTGTGGACATTAGGCAATAAGAGGTTGTTTTCCTTAAACAAGAAGTTCTATAAGTCTTATAAGAGAATCCTTTTAGATATATCTTGCATAATCAAGTGCAGTCGTTTGCTTCTCGAAAGGCAAGCGAGTGTGGCGTCTAAACACTTCGAGAGAAGGTCATTGTTGAGACAAATATTGATTCATTTAATAATAGCCTACTCTCATTTCTTATCATGCATATTTCACTATTTTTATATTTTTATGCAAAATATGAAAGTAGACTTCAATACAAACCCAACGACACAAAAATCACCTAAATCGAAGTTCAAACGAAGGAGAACGGACAAATTTAACATAAGGGGAATTTTTTTAAATATCAAAGAAGAGGGACACATGTCAACCCCTTAGTGGCGCACGCCCAGCCTCAAAGTCGTGGGTTCGAACCTCACCAAACGAAAATTAAAATCAAATTTTAATTAAATAGGAAAACGATGTTGTTTTGGAGAGTCCACGTGTGGGTTCGAATCGCACCAAACGCAAAATATTCACCATCTATTTTTCTTCAATCTGTCTTCAGCGATCCGACGGCCCTCCGCATGCCACGTGGTGCGATCCCAGCGCACGCGCCCCTCAGCCACCCAAGTTTGAGTCCCAACAGTGCAATTTATTTCTTTTCTCAATTTTCCAGTGGCATTTTCATAATTAACACTTTAATTTTTGAAATTACACCAATTTTCATCTTTTCTTTTTGGATATGGGCTTAGAAATACAGTTAGGGCCCATTTCCTCCATTCCTCCCTATAAATACCCCAATTAATCCCCTAATTTCATAATTCATATTCCAATTCATATTCAATTCAATTCAATTCAATTCAATATTCCCTCCAATTTCTCCCAATTTCTCTACCCTCACTCTATAATTTTTGATCTTCAACAATTTTTCCAGAATTATTGAAGATGAAGGGCTAAACTTTTGAGGTAATTTGGGCTTAGAAATTTCCAATATTTAAAAATTTGATTACTTTTGATTTCCATGTAATTTTTGTGAGAATCATTAATGAATTGTATCTAGAGTTTGATTTTTAATTCAATCTTATTGAATTTTGTAATTTTGATTCTTGATTTTAGATCATTTTTTTGGTTCAATATTTGTAAGCAATTTACCCTTAGAAAATCAATTAATGCAAGATTAATTGATTTGCTTGCTTGTATACAAAAATTGCATGAATCTTGATTTCTTTCTCCAAATTTTAGAATTGTCTAATGCTTTACTTTGAATTTCAATTGTTCTTGGGTAATTCTTGGAACTAAATTGCATGTTTTCTTGTGCACAAATTAAATTCCCTTTAGTTCCTTGGATACAAAATTATCATTTGATTTACCTTGTAAATTTCCTTAAAGAACAAATATGGGTTTAGTTAGGATTGCAAGAATTAAATTAAAACCTTTTGAATTTCATTACCTTTCTTTGGAATTTTGATTTAAGAATTCCTTCCAAGATCAATCAATTTGATTTTGCAAGAAAATCTTGAATTAAATTCTCTTCTTGATTAAGGTATAATTCATTCTTCATTACCATCTTTTATTCAATGATAAGGTTGAACCCATACCTAAGCCCATACCTCACTTATCATATAGAATTTCAATCTCTAATATTCCCTTTTCTTTCTTTGTGAACCAAATTGCACACTAAGATTTCCTTCTCCCCTTATTATGTTCCATGCTTTTCTTTTCCCTTTTGTTGCTAATCTCAATTTGTTTCTAATCATTGCATTCAACAAATATTCATCTTACACTCCCTTGAGTTCGACACCCACGCTTGCACCTAGCTACGGTAAAATCGAGGATAAAATACAAAAATTCTTTTGTCAAGATGGTTAGGTAAGTACCCCTCACAACTATTTGAAATTTTCTAGTATACACGACCTTGCCTATATACCTTCCGTAATCTTTTACCTTTTTGCATATCAATTCACATCTTGTTAGTCGCCTTAATCATGGGCTGATTATGCAAGTTACATCGTATTGAGGGCCTCACATTGCTTAATCACTTAATAATGCGTAAACCTTCCTTAACCTTTCTCTTGCATACAAGTTAGTTCGTTTAATCTTCCATCTTTCCAAAATATATTCCCCTGTACATGAGTCTCTAGGTGTAAGTATGTATTTGTAGTTCTTTTTATATTCTTTTAGCTTAATTGTCATAACGCCTAAAAGACAAGTAAACTCTAGAACTAATATCTGGAAACAATTACCTGTGTTCGACTCTCGATCATCCAAGTAAACCTACTGTTCGCTTACACTTGGAAGAGTAATAGGAAAACTTGTACTCAACGAGGACTTAGTTACTATACGATGAAGAGGTACATAGTGAGCATCTCACATGCTATGATCATGACCCATGACCCATCACATAGAATTAATTGCACAATATAGAAAGTTATGGTGAACAGCTAACGCGCATTGAACCTGCTTCGTGACGTATTACAATCGCACTATATGAAGGTACAACTACTAAGTCCTAGTTTTTCCACACGTGACAACATTATCCCAAATTGACAACCATCAACATCTAATCAAGATTATCTTGGTTTAAAGGATGAACAATCGACTACCTTTTTGTTGTGGTTATTCTAATCCTTTGAAATATTATTGCAAGATACAAATAATGAAGGATACATTATAAATAATTGCAAAATTAAATTGGCTTCTTTATGATTATAGTTTTTTACTAAGAGAATATGTTTGTCTTTTCACCATGAATAACTCAATAATTCAACTTTTAGCTTCCAAAAAACATAATGATGATAATTATGCGACATGGAAATCAAATCTTAACACATTACTAGTGGTTGAGAATTTAAGATTTGTCTTAATTGAGGAATATCCACAAATCCCTACCTCCAATGTAATCAAACTAGTTAGAAAGCATAAGATCAATGGGTAAAAGGTAATTAAAAAGCTCGTGTCTACATTCTTGCCAGCATGTGTGATGTTTTGGCAAAGAAACATGAATCCTTAGCCACAACCAAAGAGATTATAGATTCATTAAGAAAAATGTTTGGGCAACCAGGATGGTCCTTAAGACATGAGTCAATCAAATACATTTACATTAAGAAAATGAAGAAGGGGGCCTCTGTTAGAAAACATGTCCTGGACATGATGATGCACTTTAACACCACCAAAGTAAATGGTGGTGGCATCAACAACGCTAATTAAGTTAGCTTTATCTTAGAATCTCTTATGAAGAGCTTCATACCATTTCAGACGAATGCTTCTCTAAACAAGATAGAGTTTAATCTAACAATCCTTTATAACGAGCTCCAATGATTCTAGAACCTTACCATGGGTAAGGGAAAGCAAGTGGAAGCAATTGTTTGCTACCACAAAAAAAAGTTTTCATGAGGATAGTCCTCTAAAACTAAAGTTGGACCCTCAAAACCTAATGCTCAAATAAAGAAAAAGAGAAACGGGAAGATTCCCAAGAAAAACAAGGGAAAAAAAGCTATAGAAAAAGCTAAGTGTTACCACTGTGGCCAAAAAGGGCACTGGTTAAGGAATTGCACAAAGTACCTTGTAGATAATAAGGCAGAGAAGGAAACACAAGGTAAATATAATTTACTAGTTGTTGAAACATGTTTAGTGGAATATGAAAATTCAACTTGGATACTAGATTCAGAAGCCACTGACCATATTTGCTTCTCATTTCAAGAAAATAGTTCTTAGAAAAGGCTTTCAAAATTAGAGATCATTCTTAAGGTTGGAACATAAGAGATGATCTTAACTAAAGTAGTGGAAGATTTAAAGTTGTTTTTTTAAGATAGATATATCATACTTAAGAATGTCTTGTATGTACCTAAAATGAGAAGAAATTTCATATCTATCTCTTGTATTTTAGAACAAATGTATAAAATATCTTTTAAAATTAATGAAGTCTTTGTTTTCTATAAAGGTATTCAAGTCTGCTCTGCTATACTTGAAGACAACTTATATAAGTTAAGACCAGCTAGAGAAAATTTTGTCTTAAATACAAAATATTTAAAATAGCCGAAACTCAGAATAAATGACAAAAACTTTCTTCTAACGCCTATTTGTGGAACTTGAGACTTGGTCACATGAATCTCAATAGGATTGGGAGATTGGTCAAGAGTGGACTTCTAAGTCAGTTAGAAGATAACTCTTTACCTCCTTCTGAATTTTGTCTTGAAGGAAAAATGACCAAGAGATCTTTTACTAAGAAAGGTCTCAGAGCTAAAGGACCTTTGGAGCTCTTAGATTTAGACCTTTGTGGACCAATGAATGTTAAAGCTCAAAGAGGGTATGAATATTTCTCAGCTTCATTAATGATTATTCAAGCATTTGTCATATTTATCTAATACATAATAAGTCTGATTTTCTTAAAAAGTTCAAAGAATATAAGGCTCAATTAAAGAATGAAGTTTGATTTTCTTAAAAGTTAAAAGAGTATAAGGTTGAAAATTAGAGAATGAATTAGGTAAAACAATGAAGATACTTCAATCAGATCAAGGTGGAGAGTATATGGACTTGCGATCCCAAGACTATTTGATAGAATATGGGATCCAATAATAACTCTCTACACTAAGTACACTTCAGTAGAATGGTGTATCCAAAAGGAGAAATCGAATCCTGTTGGGCATGGTTTGCTTTAAGATGAGTTTTGCTCAGTTTCTATATTCTTTTTAGGTATATGCTTTAGAAACTGTTGTCTATATTTTGAATAACGTTCCCTCTAAAAGTGTTTTAGAAATGCCTTATGAGCTATGGAAAGGGTGTAAAGGAAGTTTACATCACTTTAGAATTTGGGGATGCCCAGAACAGGTGTCAGTGCAAAATCCTAAGAAATTGGCACATCATTCAAAATTAAGCCTATTTGTAGGTTATCCAAATGAATCAAGAGGTGGCCTGTTTTACAATCCTCAAGAAAATAAAGTATTTATATCTACAAATGCTGCATTCTTAGAGGAAGACCACATCAGAGATCATCAACCTCGTAGTAAACTAGTATTAAATGAGATTTTCAAAAGTGCTATGGATAAACCTAGTTCATACACTAAAGTAGTTAATAAAACTTGGAAATCTGATCAATCACATCCTTCTCAAGAGTTAAGAGAGCCTCGACATAGTGGGAGGATTGTTCATCAGCCTAATCTCTATATGGGATTAACTGAAACTCAAGTCGTCATACCTGATGATGGTGTAGAGGATCCATTAACCTATAAATAGACAATGAATTATGCGGATCGTGACCAATGGATCAAAGCCATGGACCTCAAAATGGAGTCTATGTACTTCAAATGAAAGATTTGGAAGATGCACAATACGTTTTTGGGATCCAAATTGTTCGAAACCATAAGAACAAAACACTAGTCATGTTTCAAGCATCTTATTTAGACAAAATATTGTCTAGATATAAAATGTAAAATTAAAAAAAGGATTTTTTGCCATACAAATATGGAGTTAATATGTCACAGGAACAATGTCCTAAGACACCCAAGAGGTTGAAGATGTAAGAAATATTCCCTATGCTTTCACTACCAATAGTCAAACTTGTTTTTTTTTAAATCATTTTATTCGTCTTGACTAATTTTGACCTTCCAAGCATTTCATTTTTTCAAAATTTAAATCATATTTGAATATATTGTCAGTTGAAGTTTGACTTTACAAAGTAAAAAAGTCAATATTTTGACTTTTTACAACTTTGACTATTTCCATCATTTTTCGAGCTTCCAAGTATGAATCCATATTCATATCTTTAATATTTAAATTCCATTTAAACATTAAACATTATTTGTAATTTGATAACCAATGACTATATCATATATACTTATCAATTTCTCTCTCTTCACTTAAATTTAACAATTCGACTCATTCCATTATACTGTTCTAAGTTTATTCCATATGAGCTAGCAAGGAAAACTAATAGACCTATAGATCATAGACTTCAACGATTAGAGATTAATTGGCTAAACTCTTTTAAACCGAGATAATCAACATTTGTTAACTAATGGGTCATTCTACTAAAGTCTCATAGTTGGACTCCCCTTAGATATATTTTTGTCCATTTGATATAACCATGTTCAATAAGTTAATCCTTCAAAGGTTGTACATAACCTCAACTGGTTCAAATTATTTTTTTACTCTCGAAACTACATCTTACTCCTTAGGTTCCATTGATCTACTATTAAACAATTGGTTTAAGGTCCAACCTATAAACTAAATCTCTCTTAGTCCTTAAGGAAACAACCTATCTACTAACCCTATGTTCCGAACTATCCACCCAGTCTTACCTCTGAAATGGAAGGGTTATTGGGCCAGCACTAAAGAGTTACCCTCACCTATACAGATCTAAGGATAATCTCATGTGAACAGAAGTTTATAGTTAGCTCAAGATTAAATTATCTAGGTTATTAATAAACAAAATAGTCAATTTTAAACAGTAAACGATGTTATAACATAAAAATGATTATATCATGGTTTAGTGTTATGTAAACTCTTTACATAGGATGCTCTCACTTTCATGTCTCTACATGAACAATTTAGGATCACATCCTTTGTACTAACTATAAAGCGACCCGCATCTATAGTGTTCCAGAATAAAGCGTCAAATCTTTATTCATATACTATCAATAGTTTTAGGCTATATACGTGAATTTGATCCACATTTATGTCTTTAGATAAAGTTTAATTTTACTTAAAATAGCCTCGGGACCTTAGTTTATTGGATTTAGGATTATAGTATTCAATTTCTCAATAGAGACTTTATGGAATAGAATATGATTACAAACTACAAGTTTTAGGACATAAATGTCAACAAACTCCCACTTGGACTAAAACTCCTATTAGGATGAAACAACATTGAATTTAACCATGAGAGAACATAATACATATGAGTATCACAAACATATGAATATAAAAACTAAGGCACATGCTCAATATCACTAACCTAGGTATTGTACTCACCTTCCTTTAGAGTCGGACCCTTTGTGCTAAAGAGCCATCACAACAAGAAATAAGATTTTCTCTGATATAGCAATACGTTGCTAAAAACCCTAACCAACATCGAGGAAGGTTACTGCGATGTCACAAATGACGTCGATAGGCACGTCGGGGAAAGCACGTCAGGGATATTTTCCTCAACGCAACTCACGTCAACGATGGGGAAATTTCTCCAACGCACACTGCAGCACGTCACAGATGGCTTTCACAATGCGGCGTCACAAAAGGCTTCAACGACATGTGTATTGCGGAAGGATTTAAATATATATTTTTTAATTAATTTTTTTATTTATATATGAAAAGAAACCCACTAAATTCTTTCATTATTTATGTCCTTGTCATATATGGTTGATGTTGCTGTTAAATTAGTCTGTTTCTAAAAAAATTAATAGTTTTTGGAGAATGAAATTGGATGGAAGAAGGGACGGAGATGAGTGATTCAGAGAAGGGAAAGAGAGAAAGTACAAGAAATGAGAAAGGGAGATGAGCGATTAAGAGAAGGAAAACATGGAAAAAGTATAGGGAAGGAGAGAGAGAGAGAGTGAGGAATAGTAATAGAGGAGAAAGAGGAGGACAAGGACACTTTTGGCGATGGCAACGGTGACGGCAAAGATGGATGGATGGTAGCATGAATCTCCTCCTCTCCCTCTCTCTCGACCAATTTTCTCTTTCTTTCATTTTGTAATTGGTTCTGTATTGAAGGAAGAAGAAATAGAGTGGACTTTCCTCGACGTCTTTGAACATGTTGCAAAATGACCCTTTCCCCAACGTCGAGTAACCCCAACGTCGCAAAAAGGTTAAGTAACAAATTAATTATTTAAATATTCCCCAATGTGCACCTGCCACATGTCATGGAAGGGTGGCTATTATCACTTTAATACGTACACTTACAACTTCCACTTTCCCCGATGTTCGGTTCTTGTGCGTAGTAGAAAGTGAAGATATTAAATTAAATTTTAAACTTTTGGATACGTTTGGTTCTTGTGCGTTGCAAAAAGTGAACGTATTAAATTTAATTTTTATACTTTTTACGATGCTTGTTCCTCTGCATCACAAAATGTCACTTTTCACGACGTAACATAGTGTGCATCGCAAAAAGTGACTTTTTGCGACGTAACATAGTGTGCGTCACGGAAAGTGGATGCATTAAATTTAATTTTAGACTTTCCGTGACGTAAAATTCTGTGTGTCAGTGAAAGGTGATTAACAACGACGTATCTTTTACCGATGTTTTTGGCTTCGTAGTTGTTTCGATTTCTTGTAGTGCATTCACTTACCAACAAACTCCTTAGACGTATGATGAGAATAACTATGTCTTTCCTTCTTAAATAGGCTAAAACGTCTCAAAATCAACCTTCACATGGCTTTAACGCCTAATAACCTTGGGAGGGAAAACACTTAAAACATAAGTCAAACAAACTTAGTGAGGGATGAGTTTTAAGAAAACCTCTTTGGAAATGCACATAGAATCTACAAATGATAATAATATCAACCATAATAGATAAAGTACATCATATAAAATAGCTAACACATATCGCATAATCCAAAACAGTTCAACATTCATGCAGCGAGCGCCACAATGCCACAACGACAAGCTCAATTCTGAGATCTAGGATTTTCTCATCGCCTAGACCTGAGATTCGCTCTCACCAATATCATGCGATCTATCTGGGATTTCCACTAGTGTCCCACCATATTCATTCACTTCCAAACCTGAGAGTCACACTCAACTACTGTCCCATCACTGTCCTACTCAGACTTTATATAGCGAGTGTTACAACGTCATACTTTAGATTCATTTCACAACAAGCTTCACTCTGAGACTATGATTTTCCCGTAACCTAGACCTGGGATTTGCTTATGTATCATGTAAGTTACTTGGGATTTTCACTAAACGTCCCGCCATGTTCATTCATTCACAGACCTGGGAGTCACACTCAACTAGAGTCATATTACTGTCTTATTCACACAACCATGCTAATACGATAAGGGAGCATCAGCTCAATGCTTACCCTTAACAAGAAATACCACAGTTAGTGAAACATCATATAAACACAACCATAGAGGAAAGAATACTCATCGAATAACATCATAGAACATCACTTTTCCAGAACAAGGATCATCACAACAGTTTATAAATATACTAGAAACTAGTTAACCCATTCACAACTGTTTATAAATCACATTTTATCACCTTCAGAAGAATACGAATGTTCATGGAAATTATTTAACATTTTGCTTTTTTTAAGAAAAGGTTTATGAAACAAATCTTATCTTTCACATAAATAAGGCTCATAAAACATACTTGATCAGTCACAGAAGGGTAATAAATAACATTTATTACTTTTAAAAAATGTGTATAAATTAAAACAATGTAAACATTTTAGCTTCACAACAAAACATATAGTTTATATTGTCACTCACAAAAAATACTTAGCCTCAACTTCTTCCTTCTCAGCTTTCCACTTTTTCACTTTGTCTGACAATTGAAGGAACCGTTTGTTCAACATTTGAAACCTTCCCCTCTCACTTTTATCAGAAAACTTAAATTCTTTTTTATCTAAGAAAGCTTCTTTTTCTTTTTGGCTTTTGGCTCTATTTATAGAGGTCTTTGTTGGGACAAATATTAACCTGTTTAAAGATAGCCTATTCTCAATCCTTATCATATATATGTTCACTATTTTTATATTCTTATGCAAAATATGAAAGTAGTCTTCAATACGAACACAATGACATGAAAATCACCTGATTCGAAGTACAAACGAAGAAGAACGGACAAATTAAACATAAGGAGACATTTTAGTAAATATTGAAGAAGATTGACACGTGTCAGCCCCTTATTCGCGCACGCCCAGCCTTGAGATCATGGATTGAGTCTCCCATCACGCACAAATTAATCATCTTATTTGAGCTTTCAATCTGTGTCGTTCCATCTCATCCTATCTCCATGTGCCACGTGGCGCAATCTCCTCGTTTGCGCGCCCTTCAGCCACCAGAGTTCGAGTCTTTCTCCTTTATTTTTAATGGCATTTTCATAAATAAAATGTAAAAATCCAGAAAAAAATGCCAATTTTTTATATTTTTAGGTGGGAATGGGCTTGAAAGTGTAATTTTTCTTCCATTTGCTATAACTTCCCAATTTTTCCTATAAATACCCATAATAACTCCTAATTTGATAGAAAATTCAATTCAATTTCACCATTCCCTTCAAAATTACTTCCAAGTTATCCCAAATTCCAAATTCTTTACCCTCATTTTGTAATTTTTAGATCTTCAACAAATTTTCCAAAATTATTGAAGATGCAAGGCTAATTTCTTGAGGTAATTTGGGCTTAGGTGATTCTAATCTTTGAGAATTTCATTATTTAGATTTTTCATTATAATTAGAGTTTCATTAATCTTTGATCTTGATGTAATTTTTGCTAGAATCATCAATCAATTGTATCAAGAATTAGATTTTTGATTCAATTTTATTAATTCTTGTAATTTTTATTCTTGATCTTTGATTTTTTGGTTCAATCTTTGTAAGCAATTTACCCTAAGTAGATCAATTAGTGGAAGATTAATTGAATTACTTTTTTCTACATAAAAATTCTTTTGATTCTTAACTTTATTTCTCCCATTCTTGAAATTGTTTGATATCTTATGAATTTCAATTGTTCTTGAGTCAATTCTTGAAAATTAAATGCATTATGTTTTAGTGCACAAATTAATTCTCATTTAATTCCTTGGTAGCCATATTATGAATGATCTTGTAATTCTCTTTAAAGAACAATTAGCGGTTTAGTTATGATTGCAAGAATTAAACTCATCGCCCATGAAATTCATCTCTTGTCTTGAATTTTGATTCAAAATTCCCTCCAAGATCAAGTCATTTGATCTTGTGAGAAATCTTCGACAAAAAATCCCCTCTTAATTAAGCACGATTCAACTTCCATTCCTCACTTCTCTTCTTGGAATTCAATCTTTAATATCTCTTTTTGTGAATTGTATTGCAAACTAAATTCCCCTTCTCATTCTCCTTTATAATTTTCCCAAAAATTGTTTTCAATGCTTTTTTTTTTTTTTTTACAAATTTCATTCTTTTCAAGTATTACATTCAAGAAAACATTTATCCTACACTCTCTTGGGTTCGACACTCATGCTTGCACCTATCTATGGTAAAAGCCAAGGGTAAAACACAAATAATTTTTTGTCAAGGCGGTTTAAGTAAGTATCCTTCACAACCACTTTAATTTCTTAACATAAATGCATTGATAACGACATTGCCTATATATTTTACATATCAATTCCGATCTTGTTAGTCTTTCACCTCCAAGGGTCACTTCCCTACTTAACACGTGTCATCGTATTAATGCACAATGTTATAACGATTTGACTTTCTCTTGAGACGCACACCTTATCTCTTTGGGAAGCCAAATTCTTAAATGTTCGACTATCCTTTTCTCTTTCCAAAAAGTTACCCTCGTTTCCTTTCCCACAGCGAGTTGTCATGTTTCTTGACAAAACGTTCACTTCCTCGCCTCGACCTCTTGGGCGTACAACTCCTTCTCGTAGTATCCTATAAAACGCCTCGCTCTTGGCACTTAATGCAATGCCTTTATCTCCAGTCACATTTGTCGCGTTGTCTACCTTCAAGCTATGGAATCTTAGCTTACGTGTTTTGTCTTACCTCACCCCGAACATCTACTTTCTTGGTCCGAGATGTGGCATGATGTCAATTGAAGTCATTCTCCTCTCAAACAACTTCAACTGACTATTTGTAGCCTTCTTGGAGTCCACCTTGCTCAGATTCACCCAAGAATTGACCTTCTCTCCTTCTCTTATCCAAAAAGACAAGCTTATAGCCTCTAAATTCTATAGTAACCCATATTTATAATTTATACACAATTTCTGAACTTTTGAGACTAATTTGAAGTAAATCGTACGAGTGAATTGTGACAAACCCTTTCTTGAAGTTGCCTATTTATAAAAAAACTTTGCATGAACATAACTTGATACTTTAACCTAGCTTAATCCACCTTTAAACCTCCTTAAGACATATCCTACTTCCATTGCACCTTCTTCTTGATCACAAAATGCATGTAAAAAGTTTAATACATTTGGATTAACTTTAAGTCTACTGCCATAAGCTTTCCACGTAGTTGTCCAAAATGCTTAGATGGTCTCTATGATCTTTCTCGCATAGCCTTGGCCGCATAACCAAAATACCCAAAGTCATCTCATCTTATCTACTAATCACTTTAATCCATTATTTCACATAGCATCCTTTGTCTACTAACCTCTTATTTGAAATTTTCTTGCCTAACAAGTCCAACATCGCCAAAACATCCAAAATGCGTCTTAACTACTTGTCTTAACTACTTGCCTTAACTATTGTTTTAACTACTTGTCTTAGCTACTTGCTTTAACTACTTTCCTTAATAACCTCTTTAGAGGTCATTTACTCCTCTTTTGGCACCCCACCAAGTCTAAAACGCCTAAGGTGTGGAGTTAGTCAAATTTTTCTCTTTTCAACTTAACTTTCCTTTTACTCAAACATAGAACCATAATGCCTTTTCCAATAACTTTTACCTTCTTTTCCTACAAATTTCACTCTCTCTTGTCCTTGTTAAAACTTAACAAGTTCCAAAGATTTAAAAATTTTGGGGTTTCACACGTTTCTCTTCGTGGTGATCCTTTCTCTTTTACATCATTTTTCTTTGAACGTCTCAACACTTTCAAAATCAGTAAGGGTTTCTTCTCTTCTGACTCAGGGCATCACAAGGACTCTATATACTGCATGTATTCTACAAGGTGCAATGCATCCCTTAAAATAAATGAGCAAACAAAAAAAATTCTAATTGAAAAGGTCAAGGAAAATCTAGGAGAAACATAGACAACAATTTCAAAGAAGGGATATTTGGACATTTGATGGATTTCTCCATTAAAAAAATAAGTCATCTCAACTCCTACTCTACCTTATCCAAAGAATGTGCAAACCCAAGTCAAAAACTCAACTAGATTTGCTATTGGAGGGAGGGGTGTTGAAATTTTGTTTGAGGGAATTTGCATAAATAATAGACTTGAATTGTTGAGAAATAAAAAAGGTGGAAAAGGAAGGCATTAAGAGGGGAGAGCATCTAAAGAAAATGTATTTTGAGAGTTTGAAATCTATTACAATGCCATACATGAAGGTAATGTTTAATGTAAGGATTGCTCAAACGATGACGATCGCCTTAAGATGGCGAAATTGTATTTTCTTAAAAGCTTTCTGATACCAAAACAAGAAAACCTACGTATATACTGGGACCATATCCTTATGGTGGATGACAATAAATTGTTTGACAACTACCCCATGGGGTAGGGTGACATTTGATCTGTTGGTTGAATTTATGAATAGGGCTATATGTAGTAAAAAGTAGGTATGAATATTAGTCGGAGGTTTATATTTCCAATCCTAGCTTAGGAATACAAGGCAATATCAACCTTGAGTTCTCCATCCAACTTCTTTGCAAGAAGAATATCAAATAAGGTGCATAGAATAATCAACTGGATTGTAGATACATAAATGGAACTACTTAAAGAGAAAAGTGTTTGATTCTCCAACGATATGGAATTCTTGAACAATGGTAAATACCTCTCATTGTATGATGCTTTACTAACTAAATTATTTTTATTTGTGATAACAACTTGAAATATGCTCAATCCAGCAACACCTCATGAAGTCACAATGCCATACTTTGTACCGTTCCTTGAGAATGAAAAAATAATTCTAAAAGAGATTGAAGATGAAATGAGAAAGAGTCAATAATTGGAAAAAGTGGCTCAAATGTCATTGAATAGAGGCATGCCCTCTACATCTCAAGTCTATGGATTGAACAAATTGTTAGGACAGATTGAAAAAAACCAAAAATCAATGGAAAAAATGGAAGATATATTTGAATCTTTGAAGTTTGTAAAAGAGAACATTAATAAAAAGGTTGAAGACTTGGGCAACACGTTAAATATCATTAGTGAACACATAAAGAATGAACAAGCTAGCTGTTCAAAAGCATCAACGACTAACCATTATATGGTATGAATGTAAAATACATTGTAATTGTATATGTTTGAGAATGCATGTAGTTAACATAATTGTAAAATACACTATAATCTTCTACCCAGACAGCAAAAGACTTCAACCAACACCTGGACAGGTTCGAGAAGGAACAAGAAGAAAAGAAAGAAGACAAAGAATTAGATCTATAATCAGATTCCCTATCTATGCCTCGAAAAACTAATGAGGATAAAGATGATGAAGTAAGGGAAATCCATATCAAAGTTCAGAACTTCTAGAATGTGAGACCTTGATCGCAATTGGAACTATGCGTTAAGACTACACGTGACAAGAATTGATTATAAGGTGAGACTGTGTATGATGGGAGTTGGTGATAGGAGGTATTGTGAAGTAAACTATGTAAGACATTCCAATTATGCATTAACAAGAGATACTCATTGATATGAGAGACGATGAGAGCTTCCTTCATCATGAAGTAGCTGATGTCATAAGCTCGACAAACTCAATTAATTTCCACTAAGTTTGAATCTTTATATGCTTCTCTTTTGAATTCTTCAGTTCAATAATTTCTTCTATGTTTCTCAAATTCTTAAAATGGATTTGGCTTACAGATGAATTGGATTTGAAAATGAACTCAAATAGTGGTGGCGAAATGATATTTGGTATCCTATGCGATGAGATACCTAACACTTTTGCGTTGTGGTATGGTATACCCCATTCTTACTATGTGTTATTGGATAGGATGGCTGATACTTGCTGTGTGTTCTCGTATGTGATGTCCCATACTTGCAGTGTGATCTGGTATAAGATGCTCTTTCCTTGTTTTACGTTTTACCATTTGAAGACACATTATGCGTAATGAAATTGATGGAGAATTTGTTGTTGCGTTGAGATTACTCTGCACAATCGTAACTCATCTAAAAAGTATGGTAAATGCTTGAGCTGAGGAGGTACAAAACATGGAATTTAACATTCAGAATGATTCGACGTTATGTGCTATAAAACTCAATGAAAAATACTTCCTATGTGATATGATTTATATGATGAATTATTTGCAAGAAAATAGTTTCTATATGATTTATAAATGCTTGCCAAAGAGATTTGAATGTGTAAATCACCTAGTGCATTGAAATGATCTAATTTAACCTCATATTTCTATTGAAATGCTTACTTATTTATATCACATAGTGTTGTGAAAAGAACTCACATCATGTTATGGCTAAAGTGCGTTTATTTAATGTATTGATGAAAAATCCTACTCACTAGACTCTTTTGTCTAATCTTCAAATGTTGTCTCCTTTGCCCCGCTCCTAGGTAGCAAAGGACATCTAGTGTTTGACTTGCTATCATGATTGCCTATCGTGCCATACTTGCATCGCGTCATCTTGTTAGTAATTATAGTCAGCTCGCATAACATGTAAAGTTAGGCGAGAAGGGAAAAATGTTGTTTTCGAGGCTTGTATATGTTCATTTTGTGAAAACGCTTTTGTACTTATATAGTATGTAATCTTTGCTAAATAGAAATGAAGTTTAATCTAAGTTTATCTAAGATGTAATCTTTGACAAGTTAGTATCAGAGCATAAGTTCTTTGAAAGTTAAGAGTCCAGCATATAGGAGTCATATGATAGTTATGAAAGTCTAATGTATTCATGCGTGTTATAAGGAGTTATGGCATAGTGAGAAAAGTCGAGGTAAGACAGGCAAGTGACAACTAGTCTTCTATCTATTAGGAGCTCTAATAGAACATAATAATTTAATGAGATATCTAGCAATCCCTATGAACCTGTTGGGAAAAATGCGGAAGAAAGTATGTTTGACCGTTTTGATTAAAGGTTGGCTGATCAATTTATGATTACACATATGATGAATTCTTTTTAAAAATTTCCAAAGTTATTTTGAATGTATATGATATATACATTACCAGGACCCACTAGATAAAATCTGAGCTTTAATGTCATGTGGAAAAAATAAAAAAAATGGATATTAATATGGTTTTTCAAAAGATGGATGATTAATGTCAGTTTTAAAACGACATTAAAGGAAAAGGTTTAATGTTGGTTTAAAACTAACATTAATCATCCTCCTCATTTTATTTTTATTTTTATTTTATTATTATGTAAAAAGTGAATTTTCTCTCTCATACTTTACTCTTTTCATTCGAAGGCCACACGATTTTCCTTTCCCAAGTCAATTTCTTTTCTTCTCTTCCCAATCTCATATTAGTGACCCTAGATCTACTCCCGAACAGCCATCACAATAAATCCCTCAAGCAAGTTATTGTCTACGAATCCACCACCGTGTCCAGTGGTCATCGTTCTTTTACTACAAGAAATCCATCGTGCCTAGTCATCTTTGAATCCACCACATTTCCAACCGTCGCCACCACCACGTGCCCAACCGCATTTATCTTGCAAGCTCAAATCTAGTCATCTCGTGGCCAGATCTGCATTCGATGCGTCGTCTATTGAATGGCTTGAACAATTTCAAAGTCAACAATGTGAGTTCGTTATTGATAAAGTAGATATGAAATCTAGTGAGCTTCCTATCGTAGAATGCATGTTTATTTTTATCTTTTTTTTATTTAATAAACTTATAAGACGTATACTAGAAACCCAAATTTGAGAATGAGATTGAGATGGGCATTGGTTTTTTAGGATTTTTTTTGGTAATATTTAGGCTTTCTTTCTTTGTCTTGTCTTATTTTCCTTTTTTCCCTCTTTTCTTGAATAATAAACAAAAAAAAAATTGGTTATAATAGAGGTTTTGATCTTGGGAGGTGGTTTATGGATGCTAGTTATTTGTTTTTTAAAATTGGTCTTATATGTTTTCCTTTCTCGACTCTTATTTCTCATTCTTCTTCTTTTATTCGTGTCCTTTTATTACTATTTTTTCTATGGAATATCAAACATAAATATATTTCACAAATATTTTTGTAGTTTATATTCATTTGAAATCTAAAACATTTTTTTCTTCTTAATTTATTTACAAGGTAGAATCGTTGATACAATGAAAAATACCTTATCAATAAGTTTTTTTTTTTTGTGTTCAACATTTATTAGGCAGAAAAAATAGAAGGGAATAAGTTGGGGAACAACATAATCGGGGAATAAATCCTAAATAAACATTTTCTTTATCAAATTAAATCCTAGTTTTTGACTAAAAGTATCCATCTTGAGTTTTAGTATGTGAACAAATATCCACATTAGCATGTCATATGTAGGTTGCTGAAATTTTTTTCTTTTTGGTTTATTCCTAACAATTTTGGTTATTGAAATCACTGTTTTCATAATAATGTTCACTAACTTTTAGAACCATCAACCAGGAAAGTCCGTCGGTGAACTTATGATTTTTATCACAAAGATACAAATAGAAGTGGAACTCATCCTTGAAGGTACCAAAGTATGAGGAAGGAGGTATTCCTTGTATGCACACAACACGAAAGACCTATTTGTAAAGTTTAGTTGTCTTTGAGTTTGTTTTTGTTATTTGCATGGCTTTGTGTTTGGTAATATAGAGGAATCAACTTGCTAAAGAGATCTAGAACATGGCAGCGTTGCCTCAGAGGGAATTACTAATAAGATCTATGAAAACACAAAAATCATAAAGGAGTCCCTAATTGCTGAAGATCTACATAAGATACTTTCCCACTCTCATATTAAAATTTCTACATGCTCATCACTTAATTCTTGTTTATTAAGTCATGCTGTTTGTTTTTTGTGGATATTTTCGCAATAGGTGTTTCTAGCATTGGTGGACCTGAAGGACAATTTGATGTTGAGATTTTTTATTCAGCTAGTGACTATGTGAAGTTGATGACATAAGCTTTGTTGATCAATATCATTATCATCATGACATGGCATATCATTATTATTGCTAATTCTCCCTTCATTTCTGAATCATTGGTTGTGATTGTTAAATATGTAATTTTTCAACTATTGGCTTCCCTCAAAGTTTGCTGGAGTTCATGGACATTATCAAGTTTGCTGTCAAGAAAACGGTGCCAAAATGTCTTCACAAAGGGTGAGATATAAATGATAGGTTTTTCTTATATTTTGTTAAAATAATTTGTGTTACTCTTTAGGTTAATGAAACCTTGTTTACTTAAGGAATTTGAAACTCCTTTGAAATTTATTTCTTTCCATGTTATTGAAATGAGAAATTTGTTTGTAAATGTTTAAAACACAAGAGTGATAATCCACAATTTGAATACACAGTTTTTTTTATCTAGGTACTCTAAACTTAAAAGTGCCAAGATGGAAGTATCAAGATCTAGATAAATTTAGTTTTTCTATGAATTCTCTGTTTCTATTTGATTTTTTTGCATGTTTACTTGTTTGTTTATCATTGCATTTGTGTTCATCATAAAATTTTTTCTATATCTCTATTTATTACTCTTTGTTTATTAACATAGGAAAAGGAGATGAGGCCTTTGAAGATGAAAAGCAAGAAATGTTTATTAACTTATAAGTTTGATGAACTCTCTAAGTCATCGCTTATTGATGTAGTAGTTTCTTCTGATGCAACGAAACTCTCAAGATGGTGGTCTTTTCGTAGCTTTTGAATTTGTTCTGTCATTTGTTATCTGTTTAGTTTAATTACATTGTATGTGTGTGGTTTAGGAGATTGTGTTGGATGTGACTGTAAAGTTTGTTAATGTTGGTAACAAAGGGAAATTTTACTCTACTGTATACCACAGGTTTTTATAGAGTATCGTAAGTTACTTTGTTATCTTTAATAACCAGCTTTTTAATGTTTGCAACTCTGTAAGAGTTTGTGGAATTTTTTTAACCTGCTTCTCTCTTTTACCGTTATTTTATATATATTAGCATTAAAGAACTTAACAAGTCTTTGAAGGTTGAGTACATGTCCGATATTTTCTCCCATCTATTCTTGAGATTTTGTTATTTTTATTTCTGGAATGCTTCGTTAAATGAAACTTTCTTCTTCTCGTAGGTGATGATGATGGCCCTTCAAAAGAAGGGTAAATGTTATTTTATCTCAAATCATTTTCCTAAAACGTTGTTTTCCTTCAACATCTTTACAAGTCATTGTACTTCTATATATGATTGAGATTTTCTCCTTTTTTGAAAAACAAAGTATATTAATATTGTATTTACCTTTTTATGTATATGATGGAGTAGCCTACTTTGTCTTATGTAATAGGGTAAAGCCTCCTGTGGGAGTTTTTACCTCGTTCAGATGTCACATGTGTTTTTAGCTAACAATTTAGGGAATGGTGGCGGGGATTCAAACACTTGACATTTAGGGCTTATTGGCAAATTAGTTTGTTGGTTTAATAAATGTGTTGTTTATTTTTAAACCACCTTAAACCACAATTTTGTTCTTTGCATATTAAGACTCTCAAGAGTAAATTAATATGCTTAAGTTTTATTGGTGAATGACTTGGGCTATAAATAGTCGATGAGAGTACATAAGCTCATGGGCTTTATTCATGGGCTTTACATGTGGTTACAACTGGTATTTAACAGAAATAACAAAGTAACAAATGATTTAACAAAAGCATAACCAAACTTAATACTCCCCCTCAAGATGGCTTTACAATATCAATGATCCCCATCTTGGAAAGTAGAGTTGTAAATGAAGGCATAGGTAATGCTTTAGCGAATATATCAAAAACTTGGTGTTGTGTTCGAATGGGCAACAACTTTATTGCTCCATTAACATCTAGTCTCGAACGAAGTGGCAATCTAGCTCAATATGCTTTATGCACTCGTGAAAGACAAGATTGGAAGCAATATGAATGGATGTAGTGTTGTCACAGAAGAATAGTGAGGGAGACAATGCGGATACATGTAAATATTTTAGTAACTAAACAATCCAAGTAAGTTCACTTATTGTGGCAGCCAATGCTCGATATTTAGCTTAAAAAATGAGCGTGACACAATTGTTTGCTTCTTTGATTTCCAAGAGATTAAGGAATCTCTTAAGAAGACACAAAAACCAGTGGTGGACTTTCTTGTGTCAAGACATGCAGCGCAGTCTGCATCACTAAAAGCTTGGAGCCAAAAGGAACTAGAGGGCTTAATGAGGAATCCTTGTCCAGAGGAGCCTCTTAGATAACGAAGCAAATGGTTTGCTACAACCATGTGTAACTGGCATGAGTGCGCGACATATTGATTGAGTTTGTGCACGACAAACATGATGTCTGGTCGACTGACAGTGAGATATAACAATCTACCAATGAGTCTTTGATAGGAGGAGACTTCAACCAATTCTTTGTTGTCATTTGCTTTCAATTTTACATTTGGATCCATTAGTAAGGATGTTGGTTTAGATGCTAGAAGTCATGTATCTTCTAAAAGTTGTAGGACATAATTTCTTTGAGATATGCAATCCCTTTTATGGATCGAGCTAGCTCTAAACCAAGGAAATACTTTAGTGTGCCAAGACCCTTTAGTCTAACAGCAGAATTTAATGTGCCTTTAGTATGGTTATGATCTCTATAGAGGCTCCAGTGATTATGATATCGTCAACATATACTACTAACACAATAAAAGTGGACTCTCTTCCTCTTGTGAACAAGGAGTAATCTGACTTCGATTGTGAGAACCCGAGCGATATTAGAGCTTGAGAAAATTTATCAAACCATTGCCTAGAGGCTTGTTTGAATCCATATATGGACTTGTGTAGTTTACAAACGAGTTGCTCCCTCTTTCTAGCAACCATGTCATGTTTGTAACCAAGAGGAAGGTCCATGTAAAATTTTTTAGTTAGATCCCCATGTAGAAAGGCAGTATTTACATCCAATTGGATGAGAGGCCAGTTCATGGAAACTGCAAGGTTGAGCAAAACTTTAACAGTCACTTGTTTTTCTACAAAAGAAAATGTCTCAATTTATTCTAAGCCTTCTTGTTGGTTGTATCATTTTACTACCAACCGGGCTTTGTATCTTTCTCTGGTCCCATCAACTCTATGTTTAACCTTGTAGACCCATTTACATCATATTGAATGACAATCATTTGGTAAAGGAACAATAGTCCATGTCTTATTTGTTTCCATAGCTTCATGCCAATGTGCATATGGTATTGCTTGGTGGTAAAATTGTGGTTCATGAAATGATGAGATATTCAAGGCAATGTTTTTGTAAGGTGGGGCAAGGTTGTCATAAGAAAGGACTTTTTGGAGGGAGTATTTTAAGTTGGAGATGGGATATTTTTATTATGTAGTAGGTTACAATGGTAGCTTTAGTGGTATGGTCGGGGTTTGGAGGCTCTAGTAGACTTTCAGATGACTACTGGTTCATTTCTTTCAGTATTTCCACCTTGCTGTCCATTTTCTGTGCAACTTGGACTACAAGTGGTGGAAAATGAAGGTGAATCACCAACTAATCCTTCATTTTGTGGTGGTATATCTAAGTTGTTGATATCAGTAGGACTATTTGAGGATGTAGGCTGTAATCCAGAGAACTCAAAGGACTCTAGCACCACCAAATCTAGAAATGGGTCATGTACATTTTCTTGGATAATTATGGAATGGAAAGGAAAAATGTTCTCATGGAATATTACATCACAAGATACAAAGAAGGTATTCTTTTCAACATTGTATAATCTGTATCCTTTCATTTCTGGAGGATATCCAACAAAGACAGAAGGTATGGACAAGGGATCAAATTTTGTGTGATGTGCACTAAGTGTTGAGGCAAAACACAAGCATCCAAAAGTGCGAAGAGACTCATAGTCAGCATCCTTTCCATTTAGTTTACAGTAGGGTGTTTGCTATTTTAGGCACTATGAAGGAGTACAGTTGATAAGAAATGTTGCTGCCAGGACACATTCTCCCCAAAAATTTATGGGCACTCTAGACTGGAATTATGTTCTGGACGCTCAACACATGAATACTTGTGGATGACTCCTTTAGATGAGAAGAACCCAGTAAAGCATAATTCTGTTGTGTTGTCTGATCTGAAAGCCTTGATGCTGGTGTTGTATTGATTTTCCACAAGTGTGAAAAATTTTGGTATAATGTGTTGTGCATCTGACTTTTGTTTCATAAGAAATAGCCATGTATATCTGGAGGAATCATCTACAATAGTTAGAAAATATCTATGTTTAGTGTGTATGTTATTTGTGTATGGTCCCCATGTATCACAATGAATAAAATCAAAGGCTTTATTTGAGACATGATTATTTGATTGAAAATAAAGTCTTTTTTGTTTGGCTAAAGGGCAAATAATACATATGTGTTGTGTTTTTGGTAAGTAAACATGGAGTATGTCTTTCAGATAAGTAATATGTTTATGACTAGGATGACCTAATCTATTATGGCATGTGTCAATATCAGTATGAATCAAAAAAGCTACACACAAATCATTGGATGTAGGCAATATATGTGAATAACAAGCAGTATTCAAAGTAGTAAATTCAGCAGTCTCAAAAGTGTTTAGAATTTGAAAGAGATACAACCCATGTCAGATATTAGCCTTGTCAATTGTCTTCAAAGAATGCTTGTCCTGAATAATGCAACAACCGTCATAAAACTTAACCATTGTATGTAAGGATGAAGTCAGGGCACTGATTGATACTAAGTTGAAACGAAATTTGGGTAAATACATCATATTCTTAAGGACTAATGTGGGAGATATATTGATTGTGCTAGTATATTTGACAGGAACATGAGTATGATTTGGTAAGAAGATTATGGCATTTTATATAGGTTGGAGAGATGAAAATAGACTTTTATCATGACAAATATGAGTAGATGCTCTAGAATCTAACATCCACATATCATTTTTCATGGGATGTATAAGTTTGGTTTGAGAACACATACCTACTATATGTGAATTAGAATAAGATTCTGCATCTGTTTTTACCTTACTAAGATGAGATTGCAACATTGAGAGGATTCTTTGGCACTGTTTTGTTGATAAACATCCAAGAGGGTTTTTGGATGGACTGCTTATGGAGGATTCATTCTTTTGTGGATTTTTCTGATGGTACCAATGGCTTAAAGGATAACGGTGAATCTTATAGCAACAATCCATGGTATAGCTAAAAAGATTGCAATGAGTACAGATCAGGCGATCTTTCTTCTTCGTATTGCTGGAGGATTTTACTAAGTTTTTTGCCAAAAGTGAAGTTGCTTGTACTGTGGAAGAATCACTTGCGATTTGAGGCATAGGAATTGCTCTTTGTTCAATCTCGTGTACTATAGAAGAGAAAGCTTTCAAGATTGTTGGCTTGGGCTCCACTAGGAGCAGTTACATTCGAATTGGATTGAAAGTTTCATTTAGCCCCATGAGGAATGTCATCACGTATTAAGTTTGGAAAGAGCCATTGAGTTCCTTGACTGCTCCATAAGTGCAGAGTCCACACGAGTAATAAGGACAATATGAGGCTAATTCATTCCATAGTGTTTTAAGCTTGACATAATAGGTGGTGACTAAGTCTTGCGATTGAGTTAAGGTTGATAATGCTTGGTGAATCTGGTATACTCGAGGCCTGTTCTTGCGTGTTGATATATTTCTTGAAGATCAATTCATATTTCATACGCTAAATTAAGAAATTAATGCTGGCGGAAATTTCTTTTGACAGCGAATTTAATATCCAAGCCGTGACTACACTACTGCAGACGATCCATGGCTGAAGAAGTTCACTGGTTGGACATGTGATACTGTCGTCGATGAAGCCAAGTTTGTTCTTCATGGTTAATTCGATTTTCATTGATTGACTCCAAGAGGCATAACTTGTTTTAGTAAGGAGGCTGGATACGAGAACAATGCTAGTGTTGTCTGAATGCTGTAGAAAATAGAAATTGGAATACTACTCAATGATAGAGAAATTTGCCATCTGGTTGGTGGATGAAGAGGAATTGGTGGGAGGAAGGGTGGGTTCTACCATGAAGGACGTGGAGGATCATAACTCTTAAGAGAAATTTGGTTAATCTCATACCATATTAAGACTCAAGAGTAAATTAATCTGCTTAAGTTTTATTAATGAATGACTTGGGTTATAAATAGCCAATGAGAGTACATAAGCTCGTGGACTTTATTTATGGGCTTTACAAATGCTTACAACTGCTATTTAACATAAATAACAAAGTAATAAATGATTTAACTAAAACATAACCAAACTTAATATTGCATGGCCTCATTGATAATAATTTGAAGGCACACTTGAAATATGATGTTTTTTAAAAAATTGGGTTCATCACTGGTGACGTTTCTCTGTGCAGTGTCAAGTTCATTCACATTGTGCATTCTAATATCCTCCATTTATCCTTTGGAAAATTCTAATCAATTTAGGATTGAATCAGGTAACCTCCACATATTTGGTTTTTTGGCTTATAGGTTTTGTTTATTTATTTGTTTGTTGTTATTATTATTTATGTGTTATTGTTGTTGTAATCTCTATGAATGACATACCCTTTTGTATCTTTCCTTTAATGAATGAAATTGTTACCTATCATGGAAAAAAAGATTAGTAAAAATATCATTCAAGAATTGTTGATAAAGAGTTCTAAATTTGCATTTTTATGAACAAAAAGTCATGGAATTGAGCATTGCAATTATCCTTTGTGTTTGTCGTCATCATTTCTTTTATGGAGCAAAGTCTTTGCTTAAGTTATTGTTTTTTCAATTGGAGGTGATAACAAAGTGCTTTCCGACGATCAAGAAGCAAAGCAGCTTAAGATGAAGAAAAATGACAAAAAGGTTGTGACAACTAGTTTGTTCTTTATCTATTTTTATTATCTATTTTCTGTATTGGTTTGGCCACATTGAATTCTATCATCATACCTTCTCTTGTAAAGAACATCACTAACACACTTCAGGTCTTAACCGCATCAAAGATTGTTAGAAGAATGAAACTAAAATTCTCTCCTGGCTCATCTTGCTCCAAAAGCTAAGGTTCACTATGATCCTCATGCTTATAAATCATGAACACTTATAGATGAAATATACTATATTTGAAATGTTCATTGTTCTATTGATAGTCAGTTCATCATATAGAAGGTTTTTGTATTTCAAGTCGTGCATATGTTTGTATCTCTTTGTGTTTGCTATTCCTATAATTTGGTTTTCCATTTCTTTCAGATACTGCCCATAGTGTTTCATATAGGTTCCCTCAACATCTCTTTACTCCAATAATACTGAACTTCACTTCAAGTCTTTGTTTCGATATTACAACTCTTTCATATTTGTCAGTACAAAATCAATTTTATATACTTTTCTAATTTACATTTGGGGAATTGATTTCTTCATTGTTATGTTATTAATAGCACAAGCTCTCTCGAATCTGGACTGCTCTCAATTTTATATTATATCCTTGTGTACATAATAGATCATTTCAAACAGATGTAATTGTTTGTTTTCTTTGATTGAGATATCTCTTGACTTTCATGGTACTTTGTTTACACTTTTCCATTGTCAATTATACAAAAGAATTTATGGAGAAAAATGTATTTTTACGTGTTTATAGGAGTTATCAGTGAGACTGTTGACTACTTTCTCCATTACTATTAATATTTTTCATTTTTAGATCAACTGAGATCCTTTAGAAGCTCAAATACAAAAAATGTGAAGTCAAATTGAGAAGTTGCAAGCTGAGCTTCTGTTCTATAAGGTTTGATGCAATCTTTTTCTCTCTTAAATTTGCTTGCTAAAAAAGTGCATTTGTTTCTAACCTTGTTTCCCCATCTAGGATTGAGAATTGATTGAGTTATGTTGTCATAAGTTTTTTCAACTATTTATAAATTAAATGTTGTGCCAGAAATTTATTATGCGCACTACTTTTATAAAGTTTATATTAAGTTAAGGGGACAAGTTAGATTGGCATCTTGAAAGAAAATACACTTGGACTGATCTTTACAGATACACTTGGCTGGAAGGGGTGAGAATACTTGTTTATCTTGGTTTTTGGATGCACTTATATTTTTATTTTTTTCTTAATGAAAACTGTTGTAGTTAAAAAAATTCTTGATTTCCAACATGCAATTTTTGTTTTGTTTATTAAGGAATGGTTAGAAGTACATAATCATTATGATGCTATTGTTGATGGAGCAAATGTTGGCCTCTATCAATAGAATTTTGCAGATTTTGGATTTAATCTTCCTCAGGTTGTAAATTATATTTTGGTCTTTGAAAGATAATGGTTGTCATAACTTGGTTCTTTACATAGGTAGCTCTAATTGTAAGTTTCACATTTATAGTTTCAATTTGTTTTTCTTCAATTTTACACTTAATTTTACCAATACTTGTGGTCTTCTATTACATATACTTGACTAATCAATTTAGTTTCAGACATTTCTATCTTTTACTTTAACTATATAATAATGTTTAGAAACATTTTTATTCCACATTTTTTTTCAAAGCTATCTTATTAAAATTCTAAAGATTAAATGGTTGATTTAGATATTGTTTGTAAAATGATTCAAGTCATATCGGGTTGAAAGCTAAGTGATTTTGTAGATAGCCAAGCGATCGTTGAAGGTTGAAGATATCGAAGGTGTTAAGGATTTTTTATCTCAGTCTTGTATTAGGATCTTGTTTCATGTATTGTTGTATATAACAATAATAAGATTTCATTGTGTATATACATGTGTAAAAGAGAAATATTATAGTTTATAAAGTAATATTAGTTTTATTTATTTGTTGGCGTAAGAAAAAAATATTTATCTATACGAATCCATAATGTTAGTTTTTAACTATTTGGCGAAATAAAAAAGTGGACAATAATGCAACAATTTAAGAAAAATAAATTTGTAAAAATGGACCTAGAAACAAGGCTTAAACCGACATTAAAGACCTTCAATAATACCATCAAAGACGTCGGTTTAAAAATGACATTAAAGTCCTTTAATGTCGGTTTAAAACCAACATTATTGAGGCCTTTAATGTCATTTTTAAATCGACATCAAAGCAGAAACGACCTTTAATAATGTTAGCATAGATGTCGGTTACCAACCAACACTAAAAACTATTAATGTTAATTTTAAACCGACATTAAAGACCAGATTTCTTCTAGTGATCCCTAAAGATGAGACTAACAAGAGGTCAGATTTGTTCAACAAACTTTGGAAGTCCATCACATCCCTAAAACATGAAGATTCTTTATTTGGTCCCTCATCCATAGGTGTATAAGTACTCTTGACATCTTACAAAGAAAGCTCCCTTCTATTTGGAAGAATCAACATCAAAGTTTGCTATCCCGGTGTACTGAGCTTTGTTCAACAAATCGAAAAAACATATTTGGCATTATAAAGTTCAACTTTATCTTCTTTGTTCTCTAGTCTATTTGGTTGGAGAGAAATAACTTTATCTTCAAATATAGGAGGAAATCCATTATTGATCTTGAGGAAGACATTTGCACGCTCACGGGTCTTTGCACTAACAAATCCCCACTCTTTACCAACTATAGTGCTAGCACAATTACTTTAAATCTAAATGCTTTTTCTTGATCATATGATTGTTTCTCTTGCTTCCATATATTGTACTTCTTTATTATTAATGAAGCAGTGATGACGAGGATGCTAAGGGAGTGTCCTACCTAGTGGAGATGTTCAGGTGCACCTACTGATCCATCGTATCTTATTAAAAGAAATGAAAGAGATAAATTGTAAAAAATCAGTTATAGATATTTGATAGTAAATCATTTAAAAAGTATGAAGTAATGGAACTAAATTGCTAATGCATGCTAGACGTATTGGCAAAAAAATATATAAAGACTGAATTGTTATTACTTATTATTATTGTGATAATTGTAATATGTTATTAGTATTTGTTTGAAGGTCCTCTAAATTTCAATGTAGAGCCATACAATGGAAGCCTACCTCAGATAATCTTAAACCCTCATGCATGGACTAAGGTAACAAAATTGTTTATTAAGATTTTAATCCTATTGAAAAAGTAAGACTTTTTTTTTTGTTTGGTATCTCATTATTTGTTATTTAACACTAACTTTGGTGGTCGATGACAACCTAATTAGAATATCTCTTGATGTATCTATTGACACTACAAGAAATTTCATTTTTAGTCACACGAAAAATGTTACTAAAATTAAAAACACGTCGCTAAAAGTATTAGCGACGCAAAGCCATTCGTCGCTAGGTCTGTCACTGTATTCACGTAGCTAAAAGTTTTAACGACGCGATATAACGCACCACAAAAGTTATATTTTTGGTGACGTTTTCGCTTTACTAAAAACTTACTTTTAGTAACATATGTTATGTCACTATTTATTTTTTATAGTGAGGTATTACACTCTCACCACTAAAAGGGATGTTTTAGTGACAAATACTTTTAGTGATTTCTCTTGGTTTGTGCATATTTTTACTTTGGTGGTGATTGGATAGTAGAACACTAGAATACTATTCATAGATTCAGTTGTGTACTTCGGATTTTCATATGCTCAAACCCCATAAGGTGCTAAAAAAAATGTGACTTTATACAAATCAATCAAAATCACCCATTTTTAAGAAATGTATGCATTATATATATATATATATAGGATTTTGTAAGTCTAACAATCTCATTGTAATTTACTATATCCAATATTATTCATAGAAGGAATTAAATAAATTGAAACTTGTACGTACAGTGGTTTGCAGTTCATCCTAAATTTATATCTAATTCATTTTATGTTGGTGCAACCTCATATTCTGGTATAATTGTGCCACCGATTGCTCAAGCTATCTCACAAGGCATCCATATATATATGTATAGATTTTATCTTTTATTATCCATAATTGGCATTTTAAAATTTATAAACCTTTTTGTTCTCTTAAGGAAATAAACATGGTGTCCCATTTATAAACCTTCATGTTTCTCTAGTAGCAAGTCTTGTGTACTTTTGTTCATGCAATGCAGTTTTCTAAGTATTTTTTTCTTAATCTTTTTCACTATAGGGATATATAGTGGGAAACCCAGTTATTATAAGTGGAAGTAATCGAAATTCAGAGATTCCTTTTGCTCATGACATGAACGTAATCCCCACTCATACAACTGAGGTACGATCAGAGTTTGTCAAATTCAAACCATATCTAATAAAAAAAAAATAGGTCTGGTTTGAGAAACATTTTTTTTTGTTCTAAAATATTGAATTTATTATGTGGAGTGATGGAAGTGTTAATCCTTTGGCCTTTAGTTTTCTGTTTTAAAAAAAATTAAACCCACTCAAAATATGTTTTAAAAAGTAGTGTTTTAATTTTTAAAATTTGACTCGATTATTCAAAATCATTGATTTATAGTAGATAACAAAAGAAAATTTAATACGGGAGGAAGTATTAATTAATTTATAAGCTTTATTTTAAAAATCATAAAACAAACTACTAATCTAACAGAGCCTCAATTTTCTTATAATTTACACCGAATCAAATTGATGACACATAACATATTGAATTTTTTTATTCAACTTAGAAGAAGTGACGATTTATGTAACTAATGATAATTTGTGCATATATATATATATGAGTATATATATAGACGTTGACTAGAAGTTGCAAAGGAGAATATTGGAATATCGATCCAACTAACGTGGAGTGCATAAAACATGTATCAACCTTTGAAAAGGTTTGTAATTTTTGTAGTATATATTTATGGAAATTTTGTTGATTGTTTTTTTTTTTTTTTATCTTCAAGATATAATAATTAATCCTTGTTTTGTGTTTGTTCATGATCTCCTTAATTAATTTATTGTAGTGTGCGAGTTGAATCAATATTTGGTGTATTTTGCGTCGTTTTTGGAAAGCACCCCAATCATAAAACTTGAACCTAGAAGATCTCTCTATAACACCTTTGGTGATCAACAATTGCTTCAGCTTCCTAAAAAGCCTTACCTCAATATGCTCTAGACTGCGAAGTAATTTAAGTTTCTTCTCTAACTCTTTTTTTTTTTCTTTTTCTTTTTTGGAACCTCTCCTTTGATCTTGATCTTGAATCATGTTGTTGTAACGTCTAGGAGTATAAAGAAAATCTCGCTTATTACTGGACTAATGATGACCAAGTTTGAAAACCACTTCATAGTAAGGTAATAAAATTAGCATCATTTTAATTATGAAGAGAATTGTTTCATTCTTTGAAGAATAAGTGATGGAAAGTGGTAGATATGATCAGCGAAAAACAAGATTAATTTTATCCTAAATGCATCTAAACCATTTAAAAAATAAAATATCTCATCTATCTAATTGTGTGAAATTAGGGTTAAAAGAAAGTCATACCTTTGAAGCTTTTCGATCCTTTGTAATCTTCATATGAACATACAAATCCAAGACCACAACTAGTGTTTATCCGCTATTCTTCAGACTTAGAATCGGGTTGTGGGACCTAATAAGTGAAGGAATTGAGAGAGGAGATGAAAACTGGAGGTGTGACTTAGGGTTGAGGTTTGAGAGACAAAATTGATTTTACTTTATGTTTTGTTAGTCAAATTACGAAAATTTACCTAAAGCTTTTGCTTATTTGAAGAAATGCCTATGAATAACCTAATTACATGTGAAAATGCATGTAACTAATTCACTAAATCTCAACATCTAACATTTCACTAACTATTGGTGAAATTTAGTGAGTTAGGTATTTACATCTAATGTAGCCACGTATCCCACCTAGTGTTAGTGGGATTATCCAATAAAATGTTGGATAGTTTCACTAACTTTAGTTCAAGGGCAATATAGTCATTTGACCATTCAAGTCAAGGTCAAACTTTGACTTATTCATGTCAAAAAGTCAACATTTTGACTTTTTAACATTTTAACCGTCTTGACTAATTCTGACCTCTCAAGCATGAATCTGCATTCATTTTACCAAAATAAAAATTACATTTAAGTATAAAGTTGCTTAAAGTTTGCCTTTTCAAAGTCAAAAATTAACATTTTGACTTTTTTTCAAGTTTGACTATTTCCATCATTTCGAGCTTTCAAATATGAATCTCCGTTCGTACTTTTAATATTTCAATTACATTTAAACACAAAATCTCTATTTCTAATTGATAATCGACGACTATATCACATATATTTATCTATTTCTCTCTCTTTACCTAATTTGATTAATTCAAATTATTTCATTATACTGTTCTAAGTTTATTCCATATGTGCTAGCAGGGGAACCTAATGGACCTATACATCATGAGCTCCAACGATCAAAAATTAACTAAACTCTTTTTAGACCAAACCAATTAACATTTGTTAACTAATGAATCGTTCCACTAAAGTGTCGTAGTTGCACTTCCCTCAGTATAGATATATTTATATTCATCTGATATGACCATGATATATATTTATTGTCTTTACAAGTTGCTCAAAACCTCGACTAATTCAAAATATTGTTTTTTCTCTAGATTACATCTTGCTTCTTAAGTCCCACTCATCCACTATTTAACAATTGGTTTTAGTTCCAACTTATAAACCAAATCCCTCTCGAGCAAATGAAAGGGTGAGGCTCCTTGTTCAAGACTTGGATTCAGTCCTTAAGGGAACAACCTATCTATTAATTGTAAAGCAAGTAAGGATATCAATGAGTTCCATCTTGTACCCTATGTCCTTGGCTATCCCACTTGGTCTTATCCTTGGAATGAGAGGCATATTGGACTAATGTTGTCGAGCTGCCCTCACCTTTAAAGATCTAAGAATAATTTCGTGTGAATAAAAGTTCATAGTTAGTTCAAGATTAAAAGTAAGTTACCTATATCATCAATAATTGAAACAATCAATTTTCTACAATCAACAATGTTATAATATGTAAAAGTGATTATTTGATGGTTCCAGTCTTATGTAGACTCTTTACATAGGATGCCTTACTTCTATATTTCCACACACGAACAATTTAGGATCACATCGTTTGTACTAACTACAAAGCGGGCCACATCTATAGTGTTTCTAAAATATGGCGTCCAACATTATTTATATACTATAGACAGTTTAGGCGATATACTCGAACTTGGTCCACGTTTATATTTATAGATAAAGTTCAATTTGACACTAGATGACCTCAAGAACTTAGTTTATTAGATTCAAGATTATAGTATCAATTTTCACTAATAAGTCCTCACTGACCCTTCATTAATAGAATATAATTTTAAGTTACAAACTACGAGTGTTAGGACATGAATTCCAACAATAAGGTCATAGTTCTTCCGTTGTATAGTAATTTCTTCTACTTAATTGATAAGCATTTGTTACCAATGGAGAGTTCTTTCTCATCTAAAATTGACAACATCATCAATATGATTCATGTATAACATAAGTTAGAAAGATGGATTGAATTACAAGGATACATAAAATACACCCAAGTGATTGGGTTTAAAACATGAATAGATTAGAAGTAAAACATATATATAATGTAAACATTGTGAGTCGAGTCAACCATCAAATTATATGCTTTATTTTTGTTTAGGTGATTTCAACGACATTTTGGGTTTACAATAGTTTGAAGGGATGTTTGCAAAAATGGCAAAAAAAAAAAAAAATATAATAATAAAACTCATCACTACATTTTCTAAATTGCAGAAGTAGCAAATTTAAAAGTCGACAACCCTCTGATAGCCGTCTGATATTACTAATTACATATCATATTTGCAAATATGCAAAAGAAATGTGTCATAAATTGTTTTTTCTAAATGTTTTTGTCATCTTATGCAATTTTGCTGGTTTTAATAGCACGATATAAAGCACAAACCATCAACCTAAGTTAAAAAAAGTGGTAATTTTTATTTCAAATATACTATTATATTTGTTTAAATATTTATTGTTAGTGGTTGTTTGAAGTTCATCGTCATATCTGAAACACATGTAAAAAATAGCCTAAAAGTTATTTCTTCTTGATAATTCTACTCCCATAATCAATGAGTTTGTCAAGCTCAGCTTCACTGATAAGACCATCTTCATTTGCATCTGCATATGCCATTCCGTAG
>JBBPDI010000015.1:10189065-10199299 GCA_037974545.1 Cucumis variabilis | reverse complement strand
TAGAGAAAAGTTGTGTCTGTCGGCTTCACACCGTCTTTCGGTCTAAGCTAGCAGGTAGTCTGGGAGGGGGTGTGACACTTTTCCTTTGGCGTCCATAATCAATCTCTAGAACATCTTTCAGGATCTTCTTTTCCCTCCTTTGACACCTCAATTGCTTCCTTGAGCCATGGTACTTAAAGGTACGAAGATCTCCCTCCCTTTTTTACCTCGTTCACCCAACATCCGTAAGTTAAAAGACAATCTACAAGGCTTCTCTTCCTTGCCTCAATTCTTAAGCTCTTACGCTCTTTCGTCCCTGCTTAACTAAGGTTTGGGCATTAAGAAGCGACAACCTCACTAACCGACTCCTTGAACATTTTTTAGATGACATGGTTAGTACACCATGTAAGACTACGAAGTAACTTTGTACAACAAGCGCTACAATGCCATACACTGAATTCATTTCACAACAAGCTTAATTCTGAGATCTGGGATTCACTCTCACTAGTATTACACAAGTTACCTAGGATTTCCACCAACCTCTTTCTATATTCAATCATTCTCATATCTAGGAGTCATACTCAACCACCATCTCAGCACTGAAACACATCACATTCCATGACCACGCGAACACATCACATCACATTACATAAAACATTTAATTATTCACAATCTTTTGTAAAACAGATCTTATCACCTTAAGCAACAGAAAATATAAAATATATTTGATTGTTCGTAGAAAAGTAATCAATCATAGGAAATATTTATAAATCTTGTTTATTACTTTCAAATAATACTCGTAAAACAGTGTATCAATCACAAGCAAAAATGCATAATTCATTTTGTCACTCACAGAAGATACTTAGCCTCAACTTCTTTCTTTTCGGCTTTTAGCTTTCTCCTTTCCTTTAATGGTTGAAGGAACCGTCTGTTTAACATTCAGAACCTTATCCTCTCACTTTCATCAGAAAATCTAGAGTATCTTATTTAAAACTTCCTTTCTATTTTGCTTTCGACCCCATTTATAGACGTCTTTCATCTCCAAGAGTCAGTTCCATGCTTTACATGTGTAACTTTACTAACATGCCACACTATGCCACCAACCTGAACTTGACATGTAATATAACCCTCAGTGGCGATCCTACTTTCCCTTGAGATGCACACCTTATCTCTTTGGGAAGCCAAACTCTTAATTGTCCAACTACCCTTTTCTCTTCCCAAAAAGTCACCATCATTCCCTTTCCCACAACGAGTTGTCATCTCACTTTGACAAAAGATTTACTTCCTCGCCTCAATCTCTTGAGTGTACATACTTCTTCTCCTAGTATCTTGCTAAATCCCTTGCTCTTAGCACCTACACAATGCCTTCCTTGCTAGTCACTTCTTATCGCGTTGTCCACCTTCACACAATACGACCTTTGGTTCATGCCTCCCTTTCCATCACTTACTCCCTTTTCACATCCTTTCTTTTAGGACATCTGAACAATTATCTGCAATCAACGTTCTAGCAAGGGTCCTTCACCACAAGACCTCCTTTTCCATATCAAAGCCTTACAAAAGTGACTAGTGGCTATTTCATGGTCTAGTTTTATACAACCTCATTGCATAGAATACAGACTCATAAATCTCTACATGAGTGTCTTGTGATCACTCTGCTTGTACTGACTACAAAGTGGGTCATATCCATAAGGTCTTCAAAATAAAACACCTAACCTTATTTCTATACTCTAAACCACGTTTATGTTTTTACATACAGGTTAAGTACTCATATTATAGTGAAGGAAACTTGTTAATGAACTGCATTCACATATGTAAAACAATGAAGTCTAATCGCATAAGAATAGAAGAAAACAAAGGAAAAAGTAGGCGATGTGATTAACTTATGAATAACATGGAACAAAAGAACTTTATCTCTATTTTTTGTGTTTTAGTATTTTTATCGCAGGATTATAGGCTAAAGAAGTGAAGCTCAGGGATATAATGGTTACGTGAGAAGACGTAACCAGCTAACACAGCAACAAGCAAGCAAGCTAGGCAATCTAAGGCACTAGCAGAAAAATTTGGTTGGCGTGAAAGTTAGAAAAAGGAAAAAAGGACGTTTGAACAGTGGTGATGCAGCTTTTCAGAGGCAGTAATGACGCATGAGATGTTTTGTCAACATAACTCCTCACCTATAAATAAAGCTCCTCCCTTCATAATTAAATGTGCACATCTTACAAGAGAGCAAGCTCAAACAACGTCCATCTTCTTCCTTTCCTTGAGTTTCAGGTATGAGTTTAGAAGAAAAGAGAGAGAGAGTTCATCCCCTCCATTCCCCCTCACAAAATATGCAAAAATCAGAGCCAAGAAGTATGAGAAATCATACTCTAAGGCATAACACTTTCTTCTTTATTCCATTTTATTTATTTATTATTTTTTTTGTATTGTCTTCTAGAATGTACATCATGGCCGAGAAGCCTAAAGTATTATTTGTGAAAGCAATCCATTTATTCTTCCATTCTCCCATCTATATTCTACTTTACACATTCAATTTGTTGGATAAACTTGCAAGCAAAGAAATGCCTTTTTAGTAGCTAAAGAATCATAGTGTTTGGGTTATTAGTTTTGTTGAGTTAAACGCGAATGTTAAAACATTGTATATTCAATAGAAGAACAATGATATTGATTGTAATATCACGACAAGTGAGAACACGCATTTAGCTAAGCGAGTGACAAGAAGATTGTACCGATACAATCTTATCGCCAAGTTTGTCCTTTGCATACATTACAGATATGCCAATGTGTGTTACAAAAGCACTGAGAAGTTACTCACCTTATTCAAGGAGAAATTATTAATAATGTATTCAAGATGATTATATATAAATCATAGCTTAACTTTGTGTACTTGGATCCCAAGAGGTGAGCAATTATGGCAAAGACACCGAAAGGTCGTTCCCCCTAATTCGAAGTTAATATATGTTTTGTATCACCTTGAATTATTAATGCATATTGGATAGTTCAACTTTCCTTCATCGCCATGCCTAGAAATGAGTTCATCTTCCATATAATTTTCTTCACCATGATCGCATTGCATTGCCAAGCACCTTAGTGTAAATAAGTAGAATAAAAGTATATTGTGCATAACGTTATTGTATAGATTATACCCCATGACTTAGTTTCCCAATAAGATTATTATGAGCTTTAAATTCTCTGTGTTTGACCTTGTACTTATTAGGAAACCTTTTTTCACTTGCACTTGGACAACAGAAAGGAAAACTTGCTCAACATGCATATCATTAGAAATTAGCAACGCATGAATAGGAATGTACCTTTTATCATATAGCCCTATTTAGTAGTCAAATAGTCATTCACTTAGAGCTTAACATGACAAATCCACGATAGATACATAAACATATAATATAACAAGCACAATGCCACCTTCTGATGTTACGGATGCAAACGCGACTTGGGCTACTCTGGTGCTTGTAAGTGAAACACCAAAATGCCCGAGTTTTAAAACTTAATCTTAACTTGAACTTTAACAACTTAAGACCAATGGAGATAAACTTTGATAACACTTGAACTTGAGAAAACTCAACAGTTTTAATTAAATTTTAAACAGAACTTAATATAAATACAAGCTTATTCTTAAACAAATACTAATTCTAAAACTTTAGGCACTCAACACCTAGCACAGCTCTTAACACATGCTTCAACACCTTATTGCCTAGCAGCTCGCCTTAACCTTCTCGACACGGCCTCAACGCCTCACTCACCTAAAGAAGGGAAAACTTAGACCGTAAGTCGAATGCTTAGTGAGTGCCAATTTTAGGAAAACCCTTTGGGGAATACAAGATCATGCATAATCTCATTTTACAAGAACGTTTCATAACGTCTCATCATGCGCTAAAATCATTAAATAACACATTAGTTTCTACTTATTCCTTTAGCTAGGACATCGAACCATTCTCATGGATAGACTACTGTGATGACTCATATGAATCAACAACCTTTGGAGAAATACATGTTCAATTCTTGTTGCTCAGGCAATTAGCTCGGATGCAGAAATCTCCATGCATTCAGTCACCTTCTCATTGCCATAAGGTTCTTTCACTGCATGGTTGTCGTGAATTATATGCACAAACTAGATAGCTCATGATAGGCTAATGGTTCGCTCCCATACAAGCATGACAAGAAAAACATACTTTAACTTATAAATAAACTTTCAACAACCAAGCTTTTCATATTAAATATAAATCACATTATAACATGCATTATACTTTAATTTGCATAACATTAACATCCACATAACACGACTTTCGAAAAAAAAGCTTCGTAAAACTTAGTTCTTTTTTTAAAAAAGTCAATCACGAAGCCTAGCCTTCTTTACTCTTTTCTCTTTCTTTACTCTTTACTCTCTCTTAACGCCTAACTCTTCTTTCCCCTTGTAGCTTAGTGTCACACCTTATCGTACAAGCATCCTAACACAAAGCGTTACGTTGTGTGACTCGAGTATTTATGACACATTTAAACACTAGAAAGCTCAGCTTAGGTCCTTAAGCTTAGCTTAATCACCTAGTACCTTAAGTACTTATACTTTAGGCAATAATGAATAACAGCAATATTTCATTCGCAGTGGAAAGATTAAAAACTCCTTTTTATTTACATCAAATCATGTGGTCTACATTACAAAATATACATTGTTGGTACAAATTTTATAAAACTTAATCTAAATGCCATGGACAGTCTTCTCGCTTAGTCAGCCCCTTAACCCCTCTTACTATGGTCTTAACGCCTGATCACCTGAAAAGTAGAAAACTTATAACGTAGTTCCAAAAGACATAGTGAATGAAGTTTTTAAGAAAACCTTTTGGAAACACGTTACATGAATCATAATAATTTCAATGGCATAAACATAATACATATTAGTCTTGTATCTCTTTCACTGAGAACACAAACCATTCCCTACGTCAAGACTCATCATCTCGCGTTTAGAGTACTGTCATGTTCGTTTCATCAACACCAACTGAGAATACCTTGATTTCTTCCTCATTGCTTGACTTCCTAACACAATGCACATTTTTTATACATTGGTTGCCTTCACTCGAACGTGCACTCCTTTTCTATATGGTTGCCTTTACTTCTTATGTGCACATAACAATTAGCTCTTTGATACGATTAAGACTAATACTTTTAAAATATTCTTTGACATTGGTTGGAACACAGAGCATTACTTTTAAAATATAATCTTTCATTCAAATCTCTTTATAAACATTCATTACAAAAATAAATTCGAAAGAAAGCTTTAAATTTACAAACATTTAAAAATATCACTTACTAAAAAAAATTAGTTGCCTTAAACCCAAATCGCTTTTACACTTCTTCTCGCATTGCCCTTCAATAGCAACTTTAACACTTAGTTTTCTTTTTCAAACTTTTAGAATCTTTTTCTTTTACAAATATTGTGTTCCTTACGTGCATTGTACTCCCTGCACACCCCACGTGTTGGTTTCATTGTTTAGGAAACTTTGTTGTTTGTTACATAATTAATTCTATGCGACAAGTCATTGGTCATGATCATTGGATACGAGGTACTCATCATGTATTTCTTTATCTAATAACTACTAAGTTCTTATTGAGTACAAGTTTTCCTACTACTTGTCCAAGTGTAAGTGAAATAGTTGGTTTACCTGAATGATCCAGAGTCGAATACATGAAATTGATTTAAGACATTAGTTCTAGGAATTACTTATCATCTAGGCAATATAAAATAATTAAAGAATAATGGACTTAAAGAATGATAGAATAAGATAAATTACTAAACTAAGCCTCAAGAGTCTGTAAAGAGGGAATAAGATAGTATAATAGTAGTACAAACTGACTTGCATTATAGAAATGAAAGAAGGAAGGTCTACGCATTGTCATATGACTGAGTAGTGCGATAACCTTGATGCAATATGACTTACTAAACCATACTTCTATTCAAGGCTTGCTTCTCTCGAAGTTATTATACGCCACACATGTTCACTTTCTAAGATCCATATGATTACCCGTCATTAGATGAGATATATTTAGAGGAGATCACTTATAAATCGTATAGAATTTTACGGTTAAGGATAGAAACCTCTCGATGTCCACTGTCCACACTTGTTCTCCTTTCGGGATACAAATGCTAGAAATGATCTCACTTGAAATTGTTCCTTATGCACGTTACTTAGGTCCTTGCTACTTTTCCTCTCGTGTAGTTGATGACTTATGCTAGCCAGGTGATGAGAATAACTTGTCTAATGTGATAAAACTTATAAGAAAACTTCTTATCAAGAACTTATCACTAGGGGTGTAAGAAAACGGATGAACTCGAATAACTAGGACTATCCAACCCATATTATAGGGATTGGATTGGGTTGATTTAAAATATGGGTTGGGTTAGGTTAAAAAAAATAACTTTTGATAATACTTCCTTCTACAAAGTTTCTCTAAAAGGAATTAACTTTCTTACCTCAAAAGTTCATATCCAAACTCTAAAGGATGAGTTCTATAGCCTTCTGGGAGTGCACCTTTTTTAGATTTACCAAGAAGCTAACCTTCTCACCTTCTCTTAACTAAAATGCTAATCTTCTCACCTTTAAAATGCACAGCAGCCCTCCTCAACAAACTAGACATAAATTTTGAGCTTTTAAGACTAATTTGAGTGAATTTGTTTCAGTGAGTTGTGAGAAATCCTTCGTTGAAGTTGCATATTTATAGGAATCTTTGCATGAAAATGTGTTGACAATTCATCCTTGATTGGACTCACCTCTTAAGCTCCTATATACACCTCATACTTCTCCTCCACATCATAAAATGCATGAAATGTTATTAAGACACTTGGATTTAGCCTTAAACCAAATGCCTTAATCATGCCACGTTATTATCCAAAACGCCAAACTAACCCCCATGATCATTTCGCATAGCCTTGGCCGCCTAACTAAAAAGCCCAAAGTCGTATCGCATAGTAAATGATAACCTCTAAAAAATAGCCTTAAATGGCCAATGACACTCCATGAGAGGTTGTTCTCGCCTAAGCATAAACAACAAGCCTTAACCGCCCAGCATGTCCTTGCCAACTTCTTAATCATCTTGTCTACTAGGTCTAATGTGGCCAAGCCATCCCCAAAATGCCAAGTCATGCCTAAAATGTCAAATAACCTCTCAAACCTTCTTGCTTAGTCATCCCAATGTCTAATGCTCTAGCCTTGGCTGCCTTCTCTTAAATGCCTATTAACCTCTTTAGAGGTTATTTTCCTTTCTTTGACTGCCCAAGCAATCCTACTACAATCTCCAAACGTCTTGACATTACAACCCTTGACACTTAGCCACATTTTTCTCCTTTTCCAATAATCATAACACACTTTTATAACACTTTTTATTCTTAACTCCATTCAACCCTTAATATTTCAATCACTTCAAAAAGGACTTAAGTTTTCTTACAAAGTTTGGGGTTTATAAAAGCGTTGTTAGCTTCACTTCCTTATCTTCCAGGCAATTCATTACCCCCAAGTATTACTCAATCAGTCTCAGCCACTTCTCCACATTAGCTAGATTCGTGGTTGCTTCGAAAGTTGTACCTTCTAACACCTTCAATCTTCCAATACTAAATTGCTTCTCTAATCTTCGTACTGTCTATGTAACAATTTTAGGCAATGCCTCTTTTCTTGGAATGATATTGATTACTTCTCACAAGAACATCTTGATTGAATGCCATAAATGCTCAACGAAATTATGGATCAAAATTACTTTAATTGCCACTAAACCATTTAGTTATTAACATGATATCAACAACCCTAACTAAATGAAATTAGGGTTAATATAAGTCATACCTTCGTAGCTTCCTGATACCTCGATATCTCCTCAAGAACACAAATTTGAGACCACCACTAAAGTTAACCTGTTATTCCCTAGACTTACAATCGGTTGTGGGATCCAATTAGGTGAAGAAAATAAGAGAGATATATGGAAATTGGAAGGTAGAAGTTTGGTTGAGATTTTTAGAGAAATAAAAGAAATTTTGTAATTTCCAAAATTACTAGAAAAGGCAAAAGTCTTTTTAATTATGAAAAATGGCTTATTTATAACCTAATTACATTCAAAATTGCATGTAATGAGTTGGTCAAATCTCAACATCTAATATTCCACTAACAATTAGTGAAACTTAGTGGACTAGATGTCTACATCTCATGTAGCCACTTATCCTACTAAGTATTAGTGGGATTATCCAAAAAATGTTGGATTAGTTCAAGGGTCATTTTACCATTGAAGTCAAAGTTAAACTTTGACTTTACTTTTTCTAGTTAAAAGTGAACATTTTGAATTTTTACCATTTTGCTTTTCTTGACTAATTTCGACCACTCAAGCATGAATTCACATTCATTTTTTAAAAATTTAAATCATATTTGAATATAAAGCTGATCAAAGTTTGACTTTTCAAAGTCAAAAGTCAACATATTTTACTTTTTACAACTTTGACCATTTTTATCAATTTCAAGCTTCCGAATATGAATTCGTATACATATTTTTAATATTTAATTCACATTTAAACATAAAGCTCTATATCAAACTTATGACCGACGGCTATATCAAATATATTTCTCAGTTTCTCTTTCTTTACCTAATTCGAACAATTCGAATCATTCCAACATAATGATCTAAGTTTATTCCATGTTTGCTAGCAGGGGAACCTAATAGACCTATAGATCATAGGCTCTAACGATCAAAGATTAACTAGCTAAACCTTTTTAGACCAAGCTAATCAATATTCGTTATCTAACGGGTCATTCCACTAAACCCACGTAGTTGCACTCCCATCACTATAGATATATTTCTGTCCATCTGATATAACCATGATCAGTAAGTTAATCCTTCATAGATTATTCATTGCCCCAGCAGGGTTAAAATATTATTTTACCCTCGAGATTACATCTTGTTCCTTATGCCCCACTGATCCACTATTGAACAATTGGTTTAAGGTCCAACCTATAAACCGAATCCCTCTCTAGCCAATGAGAGGGTGGGGCTCCTTGTTCAAGACTTGGATTCAGTCCTTAAGAGAACAACCTATCTACTAACCCTAAAATGGGTAAGAGTGAATTTCGTCTTGCACCCTATGTCCCAACCATCTACCCAATCTTATCTCTAAAATGGGAAGTTTATTGGATCAGCGTCGTTGAGCTGCCTTCACCTATGTAAATCTAGGGATAATTTCGTGTAAACATAAGTTAATAGTTAGCTCAAGATTAAGATTAAGGTACCCAGGTCATCAATAATCGAAATAGTCAATTTTATATAGTCAAGGATGTTATAACTTAAAAGTGACTAGTTTATGGTTCCAATCTTATGTATACTCCTCCACTTTCATGTCTCTACATGAATGATTCAGGATCACATCATTTCTACTAACTATAAAGTAGGTTGCATCCATACTATTTCGAGAATTACTGTTTTGAGAATAAGGCACTCAACCTTATTCATACACTATAGACCATTTGGGCTATGTACTCAAACTTGATCCATATTTATGTCTATACATAGTGTTCAAGTCTATACTAGATAGCCTCAGGACCTTAGTTTATTGGATTCAAGATTATAATATTCCACTTTCACTAGTAAATCTTCAATAACCACTTTATTGAATAAAATATAATTTAAACTACAAACTACGAGTTTTAGAACATAAATTCTAACACGTCCTTAAGTTAGCTTAACTTTTTCCCTCATAACATCCTACAAACTTACTCTCATGCCAAACAAAGGTTAACTTAGGCTTTCCCATAAACTTATGCTCTGATATCACTTGTCACACCCGATCCTAAAGTCACTTCCTGTGACCATGTGGGGGCATGCCGCCTAGACCCTTAATGCAACCACACCGTATGATAAACGTTGAATGTATAGTAAGCGAAATAGGTTTTCTACCAATCCTTAAACATAGGCTTAAATGCAAAGCTTTCTTAATACAAATAGAGAAGTACTTAAACTTTTCGTTAGCTTACCCTTATCGCTTTGTTCACTTCTATCTCTCAATTACCACGCGACACACTGTTGGGACAAATATTGACCCATTTAAAGATAGTCTATTCTTGATTCTTATAATGCACATGTTTACTATTTTTATATTTTTATGCAGAATATGAAAGTAGACTTTAATACAAACCCAACAACACGAAAATTACCTAAATCGGAGCACAAACGAACGAGAACGGGCAAATTAAACATAAGAGGCATTTTTGTAAATAAAATG
>JBBPDI010000015.1:10152531-10179683 GCA_037974545.1 Cucumis variabilis | reverse complement strand
AAGAAAAAGATTGACTATTCCTTTTATATTCTTGTACAAAAGTGGTAAACTCAACTGAGTCTGTCGATATCCAATTTAGTCGTAATTATTTAGCCTTTACAGACTTGTAGTACTACTAGGATTGGTTAGTCTCTAAAGAAAATTTTAAATTTGTTGGTAACAAGGCTTTTATTAGTATCTACGCAATTATTGCATAATAAAAAAAATGCAAGCAGTAACGATTACAATAACTTAAAGAGCACTTGCAAAAAAAAAAAAAAAAAAATCAAACAAATTATAATAATTAAATCCATATCATACATATTTATTATTTGTAAAAATGGTAAAAACAAAGCCCAACCCACATATGCAAGATGTAAAATGTCACAAAAATGCCTTTGTTACTAATATACATTTAATATACTGATACATACCTGATACATCTAATATCAATTGATATCTCTAATACTCCTTGATATAGTTGATATATGTGAGACTCGAGCCTAAAAAGAAAGGAAATTTCAGGACAACCTGGAGTAATCTTGGGCAAAAAGGAAGGCAAAAAGCAAAATTTCGGTGCATCTTATTGCTGTGGCAAACCAAGAAAGAAAGATAGAAAAGATAGAGAGAAAATCTCAGGCCATCTCAAAAAATTACTCAATCGAGATTGGAAGTAGGGAATTATTAGGGAATCTCTGGCTGTCATGTCGAATCCCGAGCAAGATTGAGACTAAAGGTTCATTTCAGGGGCAATCTTGATGCTTTGAGATTTAAAGAAAATAGGAAATTGTAGAGAGATCTCTGGCAATCTCAGGCACAAGTTCGATCAAAATTAAAGGTAAAAGGTGGAAGGATCTTGAGACATTCTCAGGGTTGTGTCGGTCGAGACTAGGACATGAAAAGATTTAATTGGTGGTCTCAGACCAATTCCAAGCAGGTTCATTAAGTGTTTGGTGGAGTTGAAATCCAGGTGTACGTTTTAAAAAGATTTGATATGTTTTATGACTAAGCAGGAGCTGGCGAGTTTAGAGAAGTTAAGGATGACTAATTTATTTTGGAGATTAGTTAAATAAGGGGAAAAGGTCAAGAGAGAAGGAGGCAATTCTAAGTTTTTTTTTGTAAAAGAAATTACATAAGGGTGTGCTGCCGAGAAGCTTTTTGAAGAGAAGAAGGGTTTGAGCAAGGCTATCTTCACAAAACAAAAAACAAATTTATGAGTGATTTTTTTTAAATTAAAATTGATTTTAAGCTTTCTTCTAACGTTTTAATGTTGTGTGATGATGCAATTTGCATTTTTGTTTATGAAAAGTATAATTTATGAAGAATGTTGACTGCTATGTTACAAGTCATGTTTACATTTTAATGTTTATTAAGGAAAGCTTGAATGATTTCAAGGGTAAATTCTTTATGTTTAATTGTATTATATGCTTGATTGTGAGTAAACCATTAGTCATATTTCTATCAATGAGCTAGCTAATTATGTGTACATAATGAGTTAAGGCAATCATGGACTAAGCATACCACATGGTAGTGAGCGGACTGTGTGGCGCAAAGCTTCGTGTTATTTATGAAAATGCCATTCAGAAAATGCTTAATAAAATATTTCGTATCTTTGTTGATTCAAACTGGCCACTAGGGCTTGAAAATATTGAAAATAATAGGCGCAACCAGGATCGATCTCATAACCTTCAAGTAGATTGCGTGCGAGGATTTTTCAAATAATTTTCATTATTTATCAAATTTTCCCCGATCTTCAAATTGTCTATTTTTCTTTGTTCAGACTCCTTTTTTTGTTGACTTTTGTTGCATTAGCTTCGTAATGAAGTCTAGATTCATAATCTGCATAAAAAATATGAAAATAATGAGTTTAAGTATGTTATGGTGTGAGAAATAGACAAACAATTGTAGGTCAGAAATTGCCCTAACACTTGTTGGTTGTGTTGTCTCCCCGTTTGACATTTTTTCGTCGAGCTATTCTTCTTCTTTTCTCCTAAAATCCTGCATAAAAACATGTGAAGTGCGATAAACATGGATAAAATTCTTTTGTAACATATAACACAACCTAATCAATTTATCTATTTTTTATGCGTTTTCTTCCTATTTTATACGGTTTAATTATTCTATCTAAAATGCTACAATAACTTGAATTTCTCCAACGTCAAATGTAGTTTGGAAAGGAGATGTTGAAAAGATGGATGAAAAACTATTAAAGAAATCTTTTAGGATAAGTATTACCCAGCAACAGATTGTGAAGCTAAAAGATATGAATTTTTGAAATTGACCCAAAAATCACTTTCATTTGCTGAATATAGGCAGAAGTATACTGCACTTTCACGATATACCGAACCTATTATTGCTATTGAATAAGGAGAAAGTTTTCGAAAGTTTGAAAGAGGATTAAGAGAAGCAATACAAACCCAAGTAAGCATTGTTGCGAAATGGACTACTTTTTCACAATTAGTAGAAATCACTCTACGTGTGAACAAAGTCTGTTGGAAGAAAGAGAAGAAGTTGAGGAAGAGAAAGGTGAAGTAAATAGGGATAAGCAAAGCCAAAAAAGTTTTAATTCTAGAAAATCTGCAAGACGTGATTTTCAAACACGACCTAAAGTACTATCTGATCGACAAGAAAATTGGGTAGTTTTTTCTAAGAGAAAAATCAAGGGTTTAAAAGACAGATGGTAAAACCATCATTTTCTAAATTTAGACCTACATCCGATGCTGACAAAAGAACATTTTGTACAAAATGTTAGAAGTATCATTGAGGATAATGTCTAAATAATGCAAGTGTATGTTATTACTGTCAACAACAAGGACATTATCTGATAGAATGTTCAAAATTTCAAGAACAAAAAAATTTGTCACAATCGGTGAACCAACCTAAAGACTACACCAGAAGGATCAAGTGACACTAAACAAAAGGAAGTGATAAGATAAATAATAGTTGTGGGAGCTAATACTTAAAATTCTTGAAATAGAATAAGGATGTTCTATAAACAAGAATTTTTTTTTAGTAAAATTGTTCAAATTTTCTTAAAGGAAATCACAATAGTATAAGGATGGATATTGAGAAGATTAGGAGGTTATAAGAAAATAATACTATGACATTACCCCTAATTTTGAGGACGAAATTTTTTAAGGAGGAAGAAAATTGTGAACCTTGGATTATCATAATTTTCAAGTTTTTAAAAAACTTTGGGTAAACATTGCTCTAAGCAATTTCTAAGTACTTTAAACGAACTTAAGAAATGATTTTTAGTTGAATTTAAAAGTTTATTTATTATAAAGAAAATATTGAAAAAATTATCATTAAGGTTGATGGTGGTGATAGCCGGACCAAAGAACAATTAAAAATCCTTTAAGACAAGATTGTTTTGGTTAAAAATGTATTTTATTTAAAGAGTTTGTTAAGAAGTGTATTTGAGTAATATAGTTCTATTGACACAAAAGGTGTATAAGGGTGTTATAGTTTGAGCATCAAGAGGTTCTTGAACTAAGAAGAGAAGGAAAGATTGACCAGGGAAGAGGTTGTCGGCAAGGATGGGAGATGTTAAGAAAAGAATATTTTGTTGTTATTAAGCATGAGGTGTGGAACATGTAAGGCATCTATTTCATGCCAGAAGAAGATCTAGGATAGCTAAGGGGAGGTGTCAAAGCAAGGCCATGCAAACATGAGGTGGAGGGCTTGGTGTCATTACCAAGACATGTAAGGCATTCTATTAAATATGAAACTTTTGAGAGGGAGTGTGTCACATTTACTTGTGTCATTTATCTCATTTCACTTGCAAAACTTTGAGGCAAGGAAGGTTGAGTTTGGAGTCAAGAAAAGGAGAAATGTCATCTCTTAGGTGGATTAGAGTAGTGTTAACTTTCTAGAGGCTATAAAATACATCTATAGCAGTTTGAAGCTGGCAATTTAAGGTAAGTTAGGTAGGACGTTTTCAAGCAAGTGTATCCAAACATATAGAGTGCGGCGAAGTGCCAAGGCATGCAACATGCAAGGTTAGCGACCCAGAGCCTTTGCACGCATGTGCCAGGCTTGGCGCTAACCTTGAAATTTGGATACACTACAAGAATCTAGCTCTTTTCCGACACAGCAAAATGTCGAAAAAAACACATTCTGCATCGGAAAAGGTATTTTTGACGTCATAAGCGACATCGACAAGCACATCAAGAAAACTACATTGGGGACACTTTCCCCAATGCACGACACGTCGATGTCGGTGTAACGTTCATCGACGTAATAGAACAACGTTGAAAAAACTGTTAGCACGTCGAAAAAGGCTTTCCCGTCGTGACGTTGGAAGAAGCCTTCCCCTACGTGACGTCGAAAAAAGCCTTCCTCGTCGTCAATGGTAAACGTCAAGGTTTGCCCTTTTTCCCGATGTTGGATATACGTCAGGGTAGATTTTAATTTTATTTGTTTTAATTTTTAATTATTTTATTAGTTATTTAATTATTAATTTAATTTTTTTCTTTTTGTAATTATTGTTTTCGGTTCTACTTTTCAAAACGAACAAAATCTGCAGTAAATTATGAAAATTAAAATATTTCAATTCATAATAAACAATGTAAACGAAAGATGTTCAATACAAAAAATTACATATAATATAAAACAATTACATTAACATTAAAAAAAAAAAACTACACCTATCTACTATGCTCTAGTAACGGATGCCAGACCTAAAAATTACATAGAAGTAGAGTTAGAATATCACATATGCAAAATTAAATAAATTAAATATTGAAAAGTACGTACTCCAAGTGTTCACGACCCTCTCTGTACCCGACTCATCTCCTCGATCATTATCTTCATCTCCTCCATTTTTCGTGCATGGTTCGCTATTTGTCAGTCTCGCTCCTCCTTCCTCAGACATTGTTCTTCAATCATGCAGTTAGTGTTTTCATGGCCCAACTTTAGTTCGCTAACCTCCACCATGTGTGCCTAGTGGTCATAAATATTGGAGGAAGAAGCAGAAGCAAAACTCTTCCTGGACTTGGGTTTTGGGTCTCAACCAAGACCTTTTAAGTAGCCCGATCATCTACCCAAAGTAATCTTGCATATCTCGTCTTCAGATAGCAGTTGAGAACCCTTTAGAATGGGCTAAGATTGAAGTTTTAACATCTATTTTTGCGCAATAGAAGCTTAAGTTTGGAAGATGATCAGACTTAAAAACAAAATTGAAAGTATAACAAAAAGTTTTCATAAACTTACAAAAGCGTCCTCTACTACTGGTGAAACGAACTTGTCAGTACTACTGGCGTGTATTTCTCGAAATAACTCAACATGGTCCACCAGACGATCGCATAATTTAGTGAGCATTTGTTTGTCTTTGAAGGAACGACTTTGTGTCGCTCCTGCGGTTGTAAGGCAATTGCACCCTAGTAGCCTTGAACATATTTGATTGCTCCTTCATTCCAAAAATGATGATTAAAACATTATACTTTTAAATAAATTAAAAGAAGAAATGTTAATTAAATTCAACGTAAATATATATTTTCTGATTTTTAGCGATTAAATGAAGTGTAAATACCATACTTTTAAGAAAAGTGAAATTTGGTGAATATTCCAAGCTAAGAAAGGAAGTTTCTTGTGAGTGAGTAAAACTTGTTTTAAATGTGTTTATCAAGGATGATTTCAATTTACACAAGCTAGCTCATGAGACAATGCATTTAATGATTTAATTAAATGTTCATTATTTCAAAGTTGAGTTTCAAGTTATGCAAGTAATATTGCATCTAAATGTTTTCATGAAGCTATGCATGTACTATATAAATTACCTCTGAATGTGCACATATGATTCTCAAATACTAATATGAAGGTTTTAGAGAGGGGCCTAAGACGAGTACATTAGTGAAGGCCTTAATGCCTATGTGGGGAAGGTTTAGTGACATCTGACCTATGTTATGTTATGAATGTATAGTAGGATACTGGTATGCAATGGTAAAATATTTATGAATGTTTGAAGAACTTATGAAAAGTTTATAAAGTTTACTGTGATTACAATGACTTTTGTGTTATGTTTAGAATGGTTTATGTGAAACCCCAAAATTTCTTAGATTTTTGGAACTTTAAGTTTTAATAAGGACAAGAGTGAGTGAGATTTGTAGGAAAAGAAGGCATTAAGATTCTATGTTTAAGTTAAAAGGAAGTTAAGTTGAAAAAAAATGGAAAACTGGCTAAGTCCACACCTTAGGTGTTTTGGACTTTGTGGCAGTCAAGTAGTTAAGGCAAGTAGTTAAGTCAAGTAGTTAAGACAAGTAGTTAAGACCCGTTTTGGATGTTTTGGCAATGTTGGACTTGTTTGGCGAGAAGAAGGATAAGAGGTTAGTAGACAAAGGATTTTAGGGGAAATGATGGTTTAAAGAGGTTAGTAGGTGAAATGAGATGGCTTTGGGTGTTTTGGTTGGGCGGCCAAGGCTATGCGAGAAAGATCTTAGAGGTTAACTAGAAGTTTAACAAGGCTAGGTGTTTTGGACAATAACATAGCTTGATTAGGACATTTGATTTAAGGAATAATCCAAATATCTTAACCATGTTAACATGCATTTTAATGTGGAGTAGAAGTTTTAGGTGTAATTAGGAGCTTAAGTGGTAAGTCTAATCAAGGTTGAAGTGTCAACATATTTTCATGCAAGGATTCATATAAATAGGCAACCTTAACAAAGAATTTCTCACAATTCACTCGAGCAAATTCACTCAAATTAGTCTTAAAAGCTAATAAATTATGTTTAATTTTTTTAGGAGGGTTGCTGTGCGTTTTGGATGTGAGAAGGTTGGCGTTTTGGTTAAGAGAAGGTAAAAAGGTTAGTTTTTGGGTAAATCTGAGCAAGGTGCACTCCAGAAGGCTATAGAGCTTATTGTTTGGAGTTTAGTTATGAAATTTTTAGGTAAACAAGTTTTGGTAAAAAAGTTATGGATGTTAAGTTATGATTTTTCAAAGTCGGGTCATGTATTGTGGATGAAAAATTAGGCGAGATGGGTGAAATTTTCATGTTATAGAGGTTATTTTGGTATTCTTAAAGGATGAGTTGGATATATTCACGTTCAAAGGATTAATTAAGGATTAAATATGGAATTTTCAGATTAAGGAAGCTTAAGAGGAATTTTCAATGAAGGATACATACATTATGAGTAACAAAATTTATTTACAAAGCATGAATTCCAAGTTTAGAAAAGAGTTAAAAGAAAGCATGATTGAGTTAAGTTTCTAAAGCATTCAAATTGAGAACTGTTTTTCTTGAAGCATGAGATTTATAAGAATATGTTTGAATGTTATGTTTATGCAAATGTTGAGCAAAGAGATTATTTAAGCAAAGCTAAATTTAAGACTTGCTTAATGCAAGAGTTTTTCATAAGCATGCTTAAGTAAGTTATGATTTAGCATGGGATTTTTTAATATGTTACGTCTATATCAAGGAGTCTTGATCTGTTAGGAACCCTATGGGGGAGATTATCTTGTACTCGTGTGATGAGGGTATTTAGTAGATGCCTAGAGTTTCCATCACATAGACTAGGTAAGAGATGAGGGCCTCTACGGATGCCTAGATCTTCCATCTCATGATAGTTGTTGCGAGATAGGGTGCTACTGGTGCTTAGAGTTTCATATCGCAGGTATTGTATCGAGGGATAAGACTTCCATCCCTAGAGTTTCATCTTGTAGATACGAAGAGTTTAAGGTATAGCGAGAAAGAAAAAGAAAAGAAAGTTAAAAGTTAAATTTTGAAAACAAAATGTGCTTTGCTAAGTTTATGTATATTTTGCTCAAGTTTCATTATCATGCTTTGTTTTAAAAGTTGTCACTCACGAGGCTTTATAGTATCCTCTCAATTTTTAATTCTCTTACAGGTAGAGATCATGGTTTCGACGCATGTTAAAGCATCTGCCTATTTTGCTAGAAGTTTAATTAAATTCTATACAGCTCATTCCTTGCATGCATATGCTCATTTCATTACATTCATGCATTTCTTCGTGGATATATCATGTTTAAGCTCTAATCGAGTGACCTATTAGGTGACTCGACTAGGATGATGTGATAAAAGGAGCAAATTCTATCTATGCATTGCTTTTCTTCTCATGATACGTGTGCAATACAAGTTTTCCCCTCTACCGTCAAAGTGTAGACCAAGAGAGGTTTCCTTGGAAGTCTAAGGTCGAACATAGGGAATTTATATCATATCTTAGTGATAAAGTCTATTTCTCATCTAGGTGGTATATATTTTTTATATAGCAGAACTACGTAGAAGTGTACCAAAACTACTATTTACACTAGAGATTTTGTAAAAGGTGGTAAGAAAAGGTGGGAATATGGAGAATGAACTAACTTGTATTAAGAAAGTGTGAATGAAAGTCTGCATTTTAGACGATTAAGCCATGTGGTAGTCCTTGTTGAGATAGGGTTCAAATAATCATCTTCTAATTAAGGATAACACCTCTCAGTGCCTAAAAGGCACACTTACTCGCCTCTCGGCATGCAACTCATAAAGATAAATTACTTGATAGCTATCTAGATCTCATCACTTCTAAGGATCACGTTACCTCTATTTTAAAGGTGACAACCTCTTGGCGCCAAGTTCCACACTTGTTTTTGTTTAGAACACAAATGATGGAGGTTTAATTTCCAGAATCAAATTTGTCTCCAAACTCATTCCTATGCGCTATTAGATATGTTGTAAACCCCGAATCCCTATTGAACTTGGATCTTCTCAAGAGATTGAAAGCATTAGTTTTAAGTGAATTAAAGATGAGAAAGTAAGCTTAAAGAAGCGACTTGGTATGTGTTTCTTGATAGGCGGAAAGAAGAAAGACTAAGTAGTTGTGATTTAAGAGTAAGAAAAGTTAAGTAGGAAAGAAGGAAATTTGGTTAAGTAATCATGGTGTTGGAGTTTTGGCCTTGGTAGGAGGTCAAAGGTAGAAGAAAAACCTCTAAAGAGGTTAGTGTGGGCGTGTAGGAAGCTTGCTAGATGACAAAAAGAGGAGAAGATAACCTCTTTAGAGGTTATCTTTATGTTTTATGTGTTGTCGAGAAGGACAAAGTGAACCTCTAAGTGTTGGCGTTTTGGTTGTTGGCTAGGCGAGAAGAGTGCTTGAGAGATTAGTGTAGTGACCCAACTCTTTATACTAAGCTGAGGTCATTACTTTAAAATAAATAACAAATTGACAATTTCTTGAAAAGAGAAAAACTAAATTTTCATTAAAAGTACCATGAAAAACATACTGCAGTGGGTTTCAAAAATTTTAAAGATAATAAAAAAAATAGATGAAAATATTTAGGCTCAAAACACTGAAAAACAAATAATGAAAAGCAGAAGTAAAACTATATCCCCATATGATATGTCACGGATCCTTTCTATCGCTCGCCAACTTTCTTATATTAGAAAAGCGGATGAGTATAAACATATACTCAGTAAGGGACCCACTACTAGTTCCGTTAGGTGTCTGTTAACTTGCCATTAGGGTTCCACAAGAAAATACTCCAAAACTATCTTGCTCCCGAATACACACGCTATCCAGTAATCTCGTAGGGACACATCTGGGCTCTCAGTGAACTCAAAGGAAAAACCTAAGATAAACTGGTCTTCGAAGGTATAGTAGTAGGATCTCTTACTTCAAGATTAACTAAAAGTTTAATCTTTATTTATCACAATCAAAGCTTTCCAATTAACTAAAAGTTTAATCTTTATTTATCACAATCAAAGCTTTCCAATTAATAAATCCTAAACTGTAGAGAAAAATTCAAATAGCTTAATTAATAAATATTAATAGTTGGCTGTGGTCTTCAAAATTCTAAAATTTAATCAACTTACCTAAAGTTGAGGTTGAAATTCAACTTTATTGGAAAAATTTCACATATTACTTTTCCAAAATATTAGCCAAATGAACCTTGATGGGAAATATTCATCATTTAAATCTTTAAAATTTGTCAAAGCAACTTTCTGAAGGCATGCAACCAAAATCAATTCCAATAATAAACTTAGTAAACAAGGTGAATAATTTTTTTTTTCTCTTTTTCAATTTAAGCATTCTAATGCTATTTATAGACCCAAATAATAATATTTATCATTATTATTTCCTTTTCTTTTAGAATATATATATATATATATATATATATATATATATATAATACAAATATATACATACATTTTTATTCCCATTATCTTTTTTCAATAAATTCCTTAAATGCACAAAATCTTAGGCATTTATAACAATTATTAATAATAATAATACTTTATTATTATTATTCTCACACCAAAATATATAATAAACATATATATTTATTTAAACAATTATTCTCTCTCCAAATTAAATATATAATCTTTTCTCGTCAAAACAAATCAAATATCTCTCTCCTCATTAATTATCTTATTTTTCAACAATTATAATTTTATTTCATCATATAATTAACTTTACTTTTCAACTAAATAAAATTCATCTTATCTTTCCTCAATTAAATCTCTTATCAAATCAACTTTTATCTTTCCAAAATAATTATTGTTTCCAAAAATCATATCTTCTCTTGTTCATTAAATTCCATAAAATCCAATCAACTTTATTCTTTTACCAAAATAATTATACTTTTACAAATAATTATATTTTTTCAAAATATAATTATTTTCTTTTTCTTTCTAAACAAATATCCTCTCTCCAAATAATTATCCCCCTACAAATAATTTATCTTTGTCTTCTCTACAAAATACAATATATTTCTCTTAAATAATTATATTTTAACAAATACAATTATCTTTTCTTTTTTCATAATAATTATATATACATATATATATCAATGTATACATATAATTATCAAATCTTCAACAAAATTTTCACTCTTTAATTTAATTAAATAATATCCAAATTATTTACTCAACCAACTTCTGCTCTCAGAGTCCTTAAACACCACATATATTCTTATTTCAGGATCTACATGACTAACTCTGATTAGGCAAGATATATCAAGAAGAATTCACTCATAAAACTTATAGAACTTTGCGATTGAGAACGACATCTCTTGGTGCCTAATGTTCACCCTTCGGGACATAAATGATGGAAGTTATCTCGCAAATGTGGAGTTTGTCGCCAAACTCCTTGCGCGCACTACCCTCATCCTTACTACTTGCCCTCTTGGGTAAGTGGTGATTGACATGGGCCAAGCGATGAACATAACTCAACTAATGCGATAAGAATTATAAGCTAGACTTCTTATCAAGGACTTATCACTAACTTAAACTCCTAATAACACTTTGAGGAATGAAAAGTCAAGAAATGATGGATTAACAAGATATAAACATGTAATATATAGAAAGAATGTATGCCTTAGGCCATTTTATAACATGAACAACATATATTACAAAGAAGTATAAAAATAGAGAGAAAAAGAGAATGGACAAATATTACAAGTTAGGGAACAATGAGAGTGTGGATTCTTCATTACTCAAGAGTCAAGCTCTCTCATTTACAACCGATCGAAGAAGAAGAAGAAAACGTTTATTGACGGTAGAAAGGCTATTCTTTTTTGCCAGTCTCTAAGGTTTTGGCCTATTAAGGCACTGGCGCCCATTCAGGTGTCTTCTTCTAGGTTGAAGGAGATGGCTTTATATAAGAAACATTTAGAAGGAAAACTTCTATTCTTCTAAACTTGTCAGCACCATCCGTTGAAAACTATCTGTTGCACGTCACAACATCTCCAACTCTCACTCTTTGTCTTCTAGTGACCCTTCCTCACCTGATAACGGTTTTCCTGGCCTAAAAACGTTAATCGCCAGATGAGTTTTCTATCACGTAGTCCTTGCACGAGATATTTTCTGTGGTTCACTAGTTCCTTTCTTTGTTCATTATCTTGCGTCTAGACATTAAAATCACATAAAACAGGCATAATACTTATGTAAAATGTATGTCCAAATACTTATGCATTTACAACACAAGTTACATGTTCTAGTCATCTTCTTATGAGTTTTGACCTCATTATGCTAATAAAATGAGCTATAATAACGAGTATTTATACATGTTATTAGCATGCAGTTTAAAGTTAATACAAGTGGCTTCATGTTATTAACATGCATTTTGAGGTTGAAAGGTAGTTTGAGGTGTCTTAAAGAGGTTTAAGGGTGGATTAAGTAAGGATGAGATGCCAAGATAATTTCATGCAAGGCTTTCTACAAATAGGCAACTTCATTTAAGAGTTTCTCACAAATCACTGGTGCAAAATTACTCAAATTGGTCTTGAGAGTTTAGAATTTATGTCTTATTTATGTGAGAGAACTGCTGTGCATTTTGGTTTCAAAAGGATCAGCATTTTGGTTAAGCAAAGGCGAGGAGGTCATTTTCAGGAAAATCTAAGCAAGGTGCACTTTTAGAGGGCTACAAGACTCATTACTTATAATTTTCCTTCGTAAATTTTGAGGTAAAAATTTAAGAAAATTTATAAAACTTCATAGAAAGTTTTGTAAAAAGAGTTATGAATTTTAGGTTATGATTTTTCAAACTCAGGTCATGTTTTGTGGATGAAAATGGTATTCTGGGTAGTGTGGCCGACCATGAATGGTTACTAGGTGAGATGGTTGTGCGTTTGAGGTCATAGAGGTTATTTTGAGCCTAGGGTGGCTTTAGAGGTATAGCTTGAGCACAATTACATGGGGTCTAGACAACACACGAGGAGGGTTGCATGAAACGTTAGGCACACAACCAAGTGAGGCACGCAACGTGCCTATGCGTGAGGTTAGCATGCGGACATGCCCAGCTGGTTGGGGATTGGTTGGGCTTTATTTTGGTTTTGACTTGATAATTTCACTTTCATATTATGTAATCTAATCTACGCAATATGTCACAAAGTAAGTCCATCGCATGTAAAGTGCATACTATATCTTTCTATATTACATGATTAATTTTATGCAGTAAGGCATGGGCCATCAACATGGCATGCGAGATACTACTATGTACCTCTTTATTGCGTAATAGCTAAGTCCTCGCTGTATACAAGTTTTTCTACTGCTTATCCAAGTCCATGCGAAACATTAGGTTTACCTTGATGATCTAGGATCAAACATAGGAAATCGATTCAAGACATTAGTTCTAGGAATTACTTATCATCTAAGAAATATAAAAGAATTTATTAAATAAAGTATAAAAGAATCATAATCAGGACTAAAACTACTTATGTACCCCTAGAGAGTCTATAAAAGGGGGATGAATGGATGCGTGGAATTGCAGAATAACTCGTATGCGAGAGAATGGTAAAGGAAAGTCTACGAATTAGTAGGCGATTGAGCAATGTGAAAGCTTCAATGCAATATAATTTGAGTAACCAACTCATGATTAAGGTGAGCTTCTAGCGAAGTGTTTAGACATCACACTTGCTCACCTTTCGGGATGTAAATGATTGTGCTTGGTTAAGCAGAATGTCCACACTTGTTCGCCTTTCGAGATACAAGGGTTGAAATTTATATCACTAAGGTGGAGTTTGTTACCAAATTCCTCCTTTAAAGCATTAGCCTTATCCTTGCTACTTGGCCTCTCGAGTAGCTGGCAATTGACACTGGCCAAGTGATGAATATAACTCAACTAATGCGATAAGAATTATAAGTTAGACTTCTTATCAAGAACTTATCACAAACCAAAGTACTAATAATATATTGACAAGTGAAAAATCAAGAGATGGTGGATTGAAAAGATATAAACATGTAACATATGTATAAAGAATATAGGCCTTAGGCTATTGTACAGTATGAACAACATATATTACAAAGAAGTGTAAAAACAGAGAGAAAAGATAATGTTAAATATTACAAGTTATGGGACATATGGATTATTCCTTATTTAAGAGCCAAGCTCTCACTTTTGCAACTGATCAGAGAAGAAGAAGAGATTGTTTACTGACAATGAAAAGGCTATTTTTTTCACTACTTTCTAGGATTTGACCTACTTAAGCCTTTGGGCCATGAAGGCCCCCTCTTTCTCTTAGTGGGGATGAAGTCTTTTTATAGGAAACTTTCGACAAGAAACTTCTATTCTTCTGAGATTGTTAGCGCCGATTTCAACCTTATGAAGTCACTTCAACTTCAACTACCATTCTTGTCTTCTAGTGAGCCTTCCTCGCATGATGACGTGGTTCTTCGCCTAGAACTGTTATTTGCCAGGCGAGTTCCTATTGCATGGCCTTAGCGTGAGATGTCTCTTGCAATTCACTAGCTTCTTCCTTCCTATTTATCCTGCATTTAGACATTGTAATCGCATAAAACAGGCATGATACTTATGCAAGATGTATTTCTACATACTTATGAATTTATAATATAAGTTACATATTTTTATCCTCTTCTTATGCATTTTGGCCAATTATTCTAACAAAATGAGCTACAATAACGAATATTTATACATGTTATCACACTCCCAAATTTATAATAATGCTTGTCATCAAGCATCATTCCTTATAATGCTTGTCCTCAGAACCATTCCTTTTTAAAGACTCACCTTCCCCTTTTGCATTTCTACACTTCTCAAAACGCAAGCAAGTTTTATTCGTTATTCAAGGTTTACTCTCATCGCGTACTTCTTGCTATGAAAATATTTCTAAGTTCAGAATGCAGCAAACATAATACTCAAAGTACCCTTGTTTATTCCCACAGTAAATCTTATTTTTAGTTCAGAAACAGCTAAAATTTCTGAATTTTTTTTAATCCTTTTATTTGCCAAAAGAATTCTTTTTATTATATTATATATTTAAGGTTTGGCATTGAGTGGAAAATTATAGGCACTCTATAAGTCCGTTTTTCTCCTCAACTGTAGCTCTTATTACCAGTTATTACTCACTCTCAGATTTTTACTTTTGAAGCTATGCTTCTTATTTCTACGAGAGGAGAGGACATAGGAGTTTTATTGTGGTTGAATACAATATATATATATATATATATATATATATATATATATATAAATTCACCTTTTTAGCTTTGGTTCAACTTTTGTTAAAACACCTTGTTTTTTAACCCCTTAAGAGGATTCCCATAAAAAGTTTTAAAAGTTTTAACACGGTCCTCGCACATCCTCAAATTGAGAGGTTTAGAATGTCTACATTGCTAAAAGTGAACGATAAGATTATTCGCAGAAAAATTTTACAAAAGAGGTTTAAGGTAATGCTTGCTCGTATAATGAACTATAGACATCTTTCTTAAGTAAGGTTCCATAACAAGTTAAATGCCTAAATAACAAAGTAAACTTTATTTTGCATAATTTATTTCATTGAAGTGTTCTTGAATAGCGAAGAAAAATTAGAATACTAAAAATCTGGAAGCCAGGCTCGTGGCAAGAAAGATTAAATGAGAAAGAGTTATATCATGAGTTGTGACTTTTATTGTAAAGAACATAAGTAACAAAATAGAAATTACATAATACATTAATTAAAATACCAAAAAAATTGATGAAATTTAACATATCTTTTCAATATTAGTCAATAAAGGAAGTTTCTGTGGAGATAGTTTGGGTAGAGTTATTCTCATTTTTGCTATCGGATCACAATGCATCATTGGATAATTTACGTAAGGAGTAGGCAATTAAGGTTTGCTTGAAAAAGTGGTTGGCATGGAGTGTTGGCGATAAAATTTGTGAGGAGTTTAAGTGATATGTCTTTGGAGTGTTTGAATTGTACCATAGAGGTTAAGGCGGTGGATATGCGACAAGATGTCATTGGATTCCTTAGCCTTAAAGGATTTTTCTCTCTACGATCTTGAGGCTTCCTCCTCCACTTGTCTTTAACTTCATCACATCCCTTTCTTCAATGCTTTCATGTTCTTAATTGGTTTCGAGGTCTTTTGATTTATCCTTTGTCATATGGATGGTGATGAAGTCACTTTTTCCTTCTTCCCTTTCTCTCTACTAGTGCCAAGCTTTTTAATTATATTTGTCTTCTTTCCTTCTTACGATTGGGCACTTCCTCCTTTGACAGGTAGCTCCTTTCAATCTCTTTCTCAAATTCCTCAGAAATTTCTTCCTCCACCTTCGACTTTCTTCTACATCTTTCCTTAAGACCCCAAATTTCCTTTGTTGCTTTTTCTTGGGTCCCTTTTGCTAAACTTTTAAAATCAGCATCAAGCGGGGGAGTGTCCTTCAATGGAAGTTCAAGATCCTCTTTCCTCACCTGACTGATTCACCTCTTCTTCCTTCTTCTCCTATTCTTTTTATTACATTTTCTTTTATTCCTGTCTATCTTTTCACTTTCTTGTGTTTCTTCCCTTACATTTCCTTTTATTTCCATACTTCCTCCCTCAGTCATCCCTAATCTATCTCATTGTCCTTCATCTTTTGTGAACTTATCGCATAATGAGGCGAAAAGGTAGGTCACTTGGTTCTCATGAATTTGTATTCTTTAAAGGGTTTTTGTAAGGGAAGTATTTCTTAGTGAAAGATAGAAGGAATAACTTGAAGAAATAGGAGAAAATTTTTTAAGATGATAGTGATTTAAAAGAGATAGGAACCTTTGATTTTGTGACATTTGTGTTTGGCTACATACTGAGATTCAGGGTCTTGGGAGGTTTGAATAGTCATTCTTAACCTAGGTTAAAGGTTTGGTTATCGCATAGTTAAGGTCTTGTCAAATTAAATGTGGCGTGATAAACCTGACATACAACTTGTGGGTAGAGGTACGACGTACTCCTTACGTCTTAGAAGTTTAAGAACTTAATGGGTGACAAGATGTTTCCTATTTCCTAAAAACCCTAACGCTTCCCAATGAGACCTAAACTTAGCTTTATCGTACGAGAAGGTTAGAATACATAATGCTTTCTGACCAAGTCCTTTTCATAGTCTAACTTCATCACTTGCATCTTATGCAACTTAACATACTATTCCCATTGTAAGAATATAGAATATACAAAACTCAACTACAAAAATGATTTACAAGTATACGAGCACCAATGGTATAAAAGTATAAGTTTGTACACAAAAATAGGGGTGCAATTCTTAATTAAAAAATGAAAGGGCTATACATTACAAATGCACCAATGCGTTGAAGTTCTTCGACAAGAAAGAGTTGTGGTATCATCGTGCTGCTCCACATTGCTTTTTTGACCACATCGTTCCTGAACTCCATATACAACTTGCAACATGACTTTCTACATCTTGATTGTTCAGTACAACAAGTCTATGCTCCCAATCATTCATCACAATGCTCAAATGATCTTTCTTGGTCCTTACCAAGTAGTTAGGCAAAACATGCTTCTCGTTAGCTCTGTGCGGGGACACCTTCCTTTGACAACTTTATAGAGGTTCTTATCTTCATTTGCATTTAACTGCATCCATTGAGATTCCTCTTGACCATTCATCAAAAGATACACTGATCATGGGGTTGGTTCAAGCAATCACAGATTACTTTGTTACCTTGAACCTCTTCGTGTGATTTTTGGCTAATCGTGTTAGTTCACCAGGATCAAATGCTTTTTCCAAAATCAAAGTAAAACTCTACTCTAATGCTTGATAAAAACTTGGTTAGGGATTGGTTGGGGTTTCTTTTGGTTTGGACTTAGTACTTTCACTTTCATATTGTGTAATTCTAATCTACGGAATACATCACAAAGCATATTCATTGCACGTAAGATGCTCACTATATCTTTCTGTATTATTTGATTAATTTTATAGAGTAAGTCATGGATCACGATCATGGCATGCGATATTCTTACTATGTACCTCTTTATCGCATAATAGCAAAGTCCTCGTTGAGTACAAGTTTTCCTATTGCTTGCCCAAGTGCAAGCAAAACAGTAGGTTTAGCTAGACGATCCAGGGTTGAACACAAGGAATTGATTTAGGACATTAGTTTTAGAAATTATTTGACATCTAGGAAGTATAAAGAATTTATTAAATAAAGTATAAAAGAATCAGAATTAGGACTAAAACTACTTATGTACGCCTAGAGAGTATGAAAAGGAAAATAAATGGATGCTGAATGGAATTGCGGATTAACTTGTATGAGAGAAAAGGGTGAAGGAAAGCCTACGCATTATTAGGTGATTAAGCAATGCGAGAGCTTTAATACGATATAAGTTATGTAACCAACTCATGATAAGTCAAGCTTCTCTCGAAGTGTTTAAACGTGATGCTTGCTCACCTTTCAGGATGCAAATGACTGTTTTAGCGAGGTATATTTGGAAAGATTCACATATAATACTTATAGAATTTCTCGTTTAAGGACAGCAACCTCTCGACACCTAATGTCCTCATTTGCTCGCCTTTTGGGATACAAGTGTTGGAAGTTATCTAGCTAAGGTGGAGTTTGTTGCCAAATTCCTCCTTGCATGCAATAACCTTATCTTTGTTACTTGCCCTCTCGAGTAGTTGGCAATTGACACTGGCCAAGCGATGAATATAGCTGAACTAATGAGATAATAATTATAAGCTAGACTTCTTATTAAGAACTTATCACAAATCTAACTACACATTGACAAGTGAGAAGTCAAGAGATGATGGATTAAAAATGTATAAACCTGTAACATATGTATAAAGAATATAAGCCTTAGGCCATTGTACAATATGCATAACATATATTACAAAGAAGTGTAAAAATGGAGAGAAAATATAATGAAAAGTATTATAAGTTATGAGACACTAGAGGTATGGATTCTTTCCTATTCAGGAGTCAAGCTTTCGGTTGTGCAATTGATTAGAGAAGAAGAAACTGTTTACAGATGGCGAAAAGGCTATTCATTTATGCTACTCTCTAGGATTTGACCTACTCAAGATTTTGGCCCATATAAGCGTTCGGCTGGCCCATGCAGGCCCCTCTATCTCTTGATGGGAATAAAGCCATTTTATAGGCAACTTTTGGCAGTAAACTTCTATTCTTCTGAAACTATCAGCATCGATTGCAACCTTATGAAGTCACATCAATTTCAACTACGATTCTTGTCCTCTAGTGAACCTTCCTCACGTGATGATGTGGTTCCTAGACTGAAACTGTAATTCACCAGGCAAGTTATGCATTTTGGCCTTAGCGTGAGATGTCTCCTACGATTCACTAGGTTCTTCCTTCCTACTTATCCTGCATTTAGATATTGTAATCGCGTAAAACATGCATGTTACTTATGCCAGATGTATTTATACATACTTATGATTACAATATAAGTTATGCATTTTAATCCTCTTCTTTTGTATTTTGGCGTCATTATTCTAGTAAAAGGAGCTATAATAACAAGTATTTATACACGTTATCACCAGCAGGCATAAAACCTCTTAAAAAGTTAGCACGCAGGCAGCCCACCGCACGACCAAGGCCTTGTCGCCCACCCATGCACGCCAGGTAGTGTCATGACATAATTTTGGGTCTTTTTGGACAATTTCAGGTATGCTAAATACACTTTCAATGTTTCCATGGTCAAGAAAAATTAATTGGATAACATTACCATATTTTCAGGACAAGAGAAGATCAAACAAATTTATAAGCCAAACATTTAGGCTTGTATCTATAAGAGAAAAATGATTTATTAAAGTATTTCAAAGCATGTTTTAATCCATGATTTATATTAAATGCTTAAGCTATTTATGAATTTTTTTCAAGCATGTTAGTGTATAAAGGAATTATGCAAGATTACTGTTATTGGGGTTATGATTAAAGATTATTGAGAGTAAGTTAAGGATTTCTTATTTCGAAAGGATTTAAGATTTATGGTTTAAAAATGTTTTATCTAACAAAGCTATCTCAGAAATTACTCGTTACAAGGCAGGCTTAAAATTTACTTGTACAGGAAAGGAATAAATTACTCTTCTTGAGATTGGCTTAAAATTTACTCGTGATGGGGCATGATTAATTACTCGTAATGGGGCAGGATCAAAGATACTTGAGTTTTGAGTAGGAAAAACAAGGATTCATGTTACTATTTCCAATTGTTTTAAGATTTAAAGCTTTCAATTTATGATTCACTGTTTACTGTTTACAAGATTTACATATTATTATCACAAAGATTTATGAAAAGTATTTAGAAAACTACCATTCATTGGGCTCTTTTAGCTCATGCTTTCCAAAATGTTTTTCCAATTTCCAAGTAGAGACCGTGTCTTCAGAGCCTAAATCACTGCTATCTGTCTGCTGAAGAGTTTAGCCTGTTATAGTACATGTTTTGTTTAGTCTTTTGTAATGTTAGACTTAGTTTGGGTTTTTCGTGTTATGTTTCGTTATGTAATAAGGTTTCATGTTGTCTGTATAAACTTATCTAAAGGTTGTTTAAAGTAAGACGGGTTTTTCTTTCAGATTTTTTTAAAGTTACGTGTTATAGCTTTCGTTGTTATTCTTTGTTTTAAGGGGTAAGGTTAAGATTAAGTTAAGGGTCAACTGGTGTCGTTCTTGAAATTGGTGATATCGGGTGGCTTCATGCCACAAATCAAGCCAAGCAAGCAGGTGCCCGGGGTAGAGTGTGATATTTTACCTCCCAGACTATATCTTCCTCAAGTCCCACTGATCCACTATTGAACAATTGGTTTAAGGTCCAACTTATAAATTGAATCCCCCTCAGGCGAATGAGAGAGTTTGGCCCTTGTTATAGACCTAGATTCAATCCTAAAGAAAACTACTTATCTACTAACCCTAAAGCGAGTAAGAGTGAATTCTGTCTTGTACCTTGTGTCCCTAACTATCCAACGGGTCTTACTCTTGAAATGGGAGGCTTATTGGACCATGCTAATGAGTTTCCCTCACCTATGTAGATCTAAGGATAATCTCATGTGAACAAGAGTTCATAGTTAGCTCAGGCTTAAGATTTAGTTACATAGGATATCTTTAAACGAAATGGTTCATTTTATTAAAGTCAATTGTGTTATAACTTAAAAATGACTATTTCATAGTTCAAGTGTTATGTAAATTATTTACATAGGATGCTCCCACGTCCATGTCTCTAGATGAACGATTTAGGATCATATTGTTTGTACTAACTACAAAGCAGACCGTATCCATAGTGTTCCCAAAATAAGGTGCCCAACCTTATTCGTATACTATAAAATATTTAGGCTATATACTCGAACTTGATCCACGTTTATGTCTCTACATAAAGTTCAAGTTTACTCATAAATGGCCTTGGACCTTAGTTTATTGGCTTTAAGATTATAGTATTTAAATTCTCAACAATGACTTTATTGAAAAGAATATAATTACAAACTAGGAGTTTTAAGACATAAACTCCAACATTCACATATCTGGGAACTTGTTGTACCAAACTCAAGAGAGGTTGGTTGATTTGCACCTTTTTGAAAATCTCTAAAAGTTCTTCATATTATATTGTCTCTTTCTTTTGAGTTTCAACTGATAACTTGTAAAAATACAAGTTATGGTAGCCTTTTAAGTAAACTAATGAAGCCTTATCGAATAAAAAAGGAAGAAAACAAAGAAGAAAATAGGTGACTTGGTTATATCGTGAAATGAATATTACAAAAGAACCCTATCCATGTTTTATCACTCTTTAGTATTCTTATCGTAGGATTTTAGGCGAAAGGGAGTAAATCTCGGTGATACCATTTTTACGTGAGAAGATGTGTTCAACCTTTGCGACAAAAAGCAATACAAACTAGGCGATTAAAGCACTAGCAGACAAAAATTGGTTGGTGAAAAATTAAGAGAAAGGACAAAAGAACGTCTGTGCGGTTCCATTACAGCTTTTCAAATACTTTAATGGTGTGTGGCATCCTATCAATATCACTTCTCTCCTTTAAATAAAGCTTATCACTCCAGAACTTGTGTGCATAATTTTAACTAGAAAGCAAGTTTCTATATCGTCAATCTTCTCCCTTCCCTGGCATTTTAGATGAGAGCTTAGAACAAAAAGAGAGAGAGATTCATCCACTCCATCTTTTCGCTCATAATAGGCAAAAATCAGAGCTAAAGAGTATGAGAAATTATACTCTACAGTGTAACACTTCTTGTGTACTTCATTTGTATCATTTTATTGGGTTGTTTTGTAAGATAAACATCAGGGCCGAAAGGCCTAATGTTATTATGATTAAAGCAATGAACTCCGTCTTCCATTCTCCCATATTTATTATCTTTATCATATTCATCTGTTTGGTTAGATAATTGGTGATAAACTGTGTTTTAATGCTTAGAGAATCAGAATGGTTGTATTATAAGTTTAGCCTAATTAAATGTGTATATCTTAACATTGTTCATTCGAGAGAAGATCAATGGTATAGATGGTACTCACCTGACAAATGAGAACCACATTTAGCTAGTAAGTGGCGAAAGGATTGTAGCAAAGCAATCTTATCACCAAACCCATCGTTCGCATACATCATCGAAAGGAAACTATGTGTGTGGCAAAAGGACCGAGAGGTTTCCCTCAATAAAGGATAAATCACTAATACTACAAGTCAAGCAATTAGATATAAATCATGGCTTAACTTTGTGTATTTCCATCTTGAGGGGTGAGTAAGTATGGCACAAACCGTTGAGAGGTTGCTTGGCCAATACTTAGTTAATAAATGCTTTGTCACCTCGAAGCATTGAAGCACAAATTATCTCTATTATAGAATTAAAATTTCCCTCCTTGTCATGTCTATAGTGAGTTCACATTCGACAATCCCCCTTCGCCATGCTCACCTTGCACCGCCAAGCACAATAGTGTAAATAGATAGGTTAATTGATATACTATCCATAAAAATACTATATAAAATATACTACATTAATTAGTATGCGATAAGATAATTTGAAGCTTAAATTCCATGTGTTCGACCCTGGACTTACCAAGAAACCTCGCTTCGCTTATACTTGGACGATATAGAGAAAAACTTGCGCTACAATGTTCAATCCCATCAATTAGCAACGTATGAATATGAATGCTCCTTTTATTGCATCATGCTATTGAGTCGCCTAATAGTCGTCCAATTAAGAACCATGTGTAACGACTCAACTCTTTATACTAAGTAGAGGTCATTACCTTAAAGATAAATAACAATTTTAAAAATTTATTTAAAAGAGAAAAACTAATTTTTCATTAAATATACCATGAAAACATGTTGTAGCGAGTTTTACAAATTTTAAAGAAAATAAAAACAAATAGATAAAAATATTTAAGCTCAAAACTCTGAAAACAAACAATGAAAGAGAAAGCAAAACTGTGTCTCCATATGGTATGTCACCGATCCTTTCTGTCGTTCGTCAGCTTTCCTCTATCTTCCCCTTTGTTTGAAATGTTAAACATAGAAAATGATGAGTATAAACATATATTCAGTAAGGAACTCACTACTAGTCTCGCTAGGTGTTCGTTAACTTCTCGTTAGGGTTTCATAAGGAACTACTCCATAAATATTGTGCTCTGAATTCACGCTATCCAATGATCCCATAGAGACACATTTGGGCTCTCGATGGACTGAAGAAAACACCTTAAGAGAGTCGAGTTGTAAGTGATCCCATCGAATCGCTCATAAAAGTTAACCACACAGGCACAAGCCACATATGCATATATAGGTGGTGATCCCAAGGGGCACCTATATGGATATAACCTTAATAGACAATGTTAACAGAATACCACAGTCCATCGCATGTAATATAACACAAACATCATAACATGACATGTAATATAACATAAACATCATAATATGACATAAATATCAATCATAACGTCCTTATAATGTGCTTAATTTATCATGCATCATAACATAGTAATCTTAGTCATAATGTATCTCAATCATATCACTCATAATACATCAGTCATAACATATCAGTCATCTATAATAGCTATCTATATCAATCATCCATGTGTGTCACATTATGCACCTTAGCTACATCAATACATAATCAAAATTACATGCAAACTCTTAATTTTATTTTCAAAAATCTAGTAGTAGAATCTCTTACTTTGAGATATTAGCTAAAAATATTCCTTTGATGACAATAAAAAAAATTCTCCAATTAATTAAATTCTAATCATAAAAGGAATTTTTAGTATCTTAATTAATAAAATTAACAATTGGCTTTCTTCCAAAAATTCTTCCAAAGTAACTTACCCAAAGTTGAGGTTGAAACCAATTCAACCTTGATGAAAAAAATTTGTCATTTAAATCTTCAAGATTTGTCAAAGAGACTTTTCAAAGGCATGAAATAGTGGGTTATATTAGTGAAGAAGATGAAGAAATTTTTCTTTTTCCTTTGCTTTTCAATTTAAGCATTCCATTGTTATTTATATAGACTCAAATAATAATCTTTATCACTATTATTTCCTTTTCCTTTTAGGATATATATATATATATATATATATATATATATATTCTCATTATGTTTCTTTAATAAATTCTTTGAATGCACAAAATCTTATGCATTCATAGCCATCAATAATAATAATAATAATACATCTTTACTATTATTATTATTTTCTCACCAAAATATATAAACATATATATTTATTTAAATAATTATTCTCTCTTAATTAAGTTCATCCTCTTTTCTCGTCCAATCAAATCAACCATCCCTCTTTTCGTTAATTATTTTATTTTACAACTAAATAAAATCCACCTTCTCTTTTCTCAATTAAATATTTTATCAAATCAACTTTTATCTTTCCAAAATAATTATCTTTTCCAAAAAATAAAATCTTCTCTCTCTTCATTAAATCCCATAAAATCTAATCAACTTTATTCTTTTACTAAAATAATTATACTTTTACAAATAATTATATTTTTACAAAATATAATTATTTTTTATTATTTTCGTTTTTTAAATAAATATCCTTTCTCCAAATAATTATCCTCCCACAAAATAATTTATCTTTGTCTTCTCTACAAAATACAATATTTTTCTCTTAAATAATTATATTTTAACAAATATAATTATATTTTCCCCTTTCATAATAATTATATCTATACATATAAGGAGAATTTTTAAAAATAGTAGGTTTTACAAAATATTTACAACCTATAGCAAATTCTATCAATGATAGTCATTGATATGCTATAGTGATAGAAGACTATCAGTGATAGAATCTAAAATTTTGCTATAGCTTGTAAATATTTTAATTTATTTTACTATTTTTAAAAATGCCCCTACATATAATTATCAAATCTTAAAGAAAATTTCCACTCTTCAATTTAATTAAATAACATCCAAATTATTTAATAAATTTCAACTGCTAAAACCAAATAATTTCCACAACTTTACTTAAACCTCATAACATACTATAAAAGCAAATTCTAAAAAAACACCAAATTATTTTCATTATATGAAATTAAAATAATGCCAAATAAGTTAATTCTAATTAAACAAACTAAGATAATTATGTTCAAAATTATCTTAATTTTTTGGGGCGTTACACCATGCATGTTAAAATCATGAGCTTAATACTTGATAACAAAAGTGCAAATATATATTGTAAACTCTGAATATTATTGAACTTGGATCTTCTCAAAGAGCTTGAAGGAATTAGTTTTAAGTGATGTTAAGGCAAAGAAGTAAGCTTGAGAAGTGTGGTAAGTGTGTCTTGTTGGGTGAAAAAAATGAAGGCCAAGTTGTTGTAGTTTAAGAGTTTGAGAGGTTAGTTTAGAAGAGAAGAGAAAATTTTGGCTAAGTATGGAACCTAGGCGTTTTGGCCTTGGTTTAGGTGTTGAGAGGTTTTATTTGGCAGTCAAGGAAAGAAGAAAACCTCTAAAGATGTTATATTGGGCGAAAAGAGAGCTTGCTATGCTAAGCGGCCAAGGACATGTTTTATAAGTTTATGGCTGAGAGAGTTGAAATAACGTCTAAAGGATGCTTGGTATTTTGTTTATGGGCTAGGCGAGAAGCAGGTCATTAGAGGTTAGATGGACGTGTAAGCTTGGCAAGAAAGACTTTTTAAGAGGTTAGCATGCGTTTTTAATCTTGTCTTTAGGCGGCAAGAGTTCACTCAATGGCTTTGCGTTTGGAGGTTTATGCCAAGACTAAGAGAGGTTAGTTTGGCTTCAACTTGGCCTTTTGGGCATGTCCTTGACACTTTGATATTTTGGTTATACGAGATGAGGAAGAGGTGGAGTCGATCAAGTGGTTTCTAGGTGTCCTTGCATGCTTAATTTAAATTTTGGCTCTAGGAGGTGTCAATAAAGATTCATGCAGGCTTCAGTATAAATAGGTCTCTTAAGATTGGGGTTTTTCCCAAATTACTCTTGCAAATTGTATGATTTTGGTCTCTAAAGTTCACAAGTTAAGTCTATTTTTGGGTTAAGACTGTCAATTTAATTTGAGAAAGGGACACCAGAGTTTGAAATAAAAGAAGAGAGGAAGGTTATTCTCGAATGAAATCTGGATAGTCTTTACTTCAAGGAGGTTATAGGACTCAATTAGTGGGATGTTTGACTGATCTTTTGAGGTAAGAATGTTAAGACATTTTGCAGCAGTGTTGTAGAAGAAATTATTTTAATTTGAGTAATGAATTTTAAGGTATTAAGCTCTAAAGTGGAAGTAAGGTTCTGGTAAAAAATGTGTTTATGGGCAGTGGAGGTTGTTGGCTGAGAGACAAGGTAAGGAGAGGCGAGTTTGGCATAAAGTTTTGGACTCAGAGAGGTTTTTAAGGTGTTTGGGCTTTTTAGATACGTAGCACACACAAAATGTGCGTACAGCTAGCCTTGCGTGTAAAGAAGGTTCACGTGAGACACAAGGCAAGTACGACCAAGCTTGTGTGCTCGAGATGCCTTATGCAAGATTCGATAGGCAAGCACAGCAAGTCTTGTGAGGTTAGCATGTTATAGGCCTGCCTAGACCATGCATGTGCATGCAGCCTGTGCCACTCATCCCTGCACGTCAGCCATGCCAAAATTGTGTTTTTTAGTTGTTTTTTATATTTTGGAAAACTTTAAATGAAGTTTTGATATTTTTAGGATAAAAGGAAATTAATTGAAGTTATTTTCCATTATCTCAGGATAAGAAAAAATAGGACAAGCTTATCGACCAAGGGTTTGAACTACAATATGTAAGTGATAAAATGCATTTAAAGTTTATTTCTAAATCCAATTATTCATCAAATTTTTAAAGCAAACTTTGACGATTGAATGTTGAGTTTACTGATTTATAAGCATGTTTTAAATAGTATTAAAGTATATTACTGGAAATGATTTCAAAGCATGTAATTATTGTGAGATTCATTTTTAATTTGAGTATAGGAAGTAAAATTAGACTAAAAGTGTTGAATTCCTTTGCTTATTTTCTAGATTTTTTCCTTATTAATCCTAGAATAGTTATGGAAAGATTATGGGAA
>JBBPDI010000015.1:10123046-10145094 GCA_037974545.1 Cucumis variabilis | reverse complement strand
AAAGTAGTGGGGAAAAGGTAACATGAGCAAGCACCCAAAGAAAACTTTGATGCATCTATTAACCACCAGTACTTTAGGAAATCATGGATGTAACATTACTTTCGGAGTATTTTCATTACTCCAACCACAAAATCTTTACCCATTTTCTAAATCCATGGGAGATAATCGACAGGTTTTTGACTTTTCAACATCCAACATCATTCCTAAGATTTATCCACAAAACTGCGAACAATCTCCATTCTTTTCGTCTCAAGATGTTCCAATAAAATTACCCTTATCCTTATCTTCAATGCCTAGAATCAATATGCAAGAAATATTGGGTAGTGAAATTTTGAAGGAGAAAAAAAAAAAAAAAACAATTGGGAGGTTTTATGAGAGAATACACACAATCAATATAAAATTGTTATTATAAATTTCACCAAATTCTAAATTTATACGAGTAGGCAGGTGGTACAGAAAATGAATTTTATTAAACAGCTTCTACTCAAAGTCCACGCAAAACTCACAAACAACTTAACATAAACATCTTAGTTAAAAAATGTACAATGCATACTAAAATGCAGAGGCAACAACATTCCATCCATACCCATCAACGTTTTCATAAATCCCACGCATAAGGCTTTCAGTTAAACAATCTTGCTTCTTGCCTCCATCAATTAAAACCCATAAAAAAAACAAGGGAAAAAAAAAACAAAACTAAGAGGGAAAATACCCAATGCTCACAATCATATGCCACTAAGTTTGGCATATTCATCAATTTGGAGGAAATCAGCAAATAAGAATATCATACCATGAACAATGTCAAGTGATTATGAATTCATGAATTGAAGTGTATAGAGGAAAAAAAGAAAGCTTGAACTTACAGACAGCTATGACAGTATATGTATAACCAAGTGAGCCAAATGATTCATAACTCACTTTAGCCAAGGTTCCTAAACATATACCAGCAGCAATAAAATCAAATAATCTATAGCCTGTGTTTGCGCTTCTCGTAGTCTCTACTTTCCAACTCTGCAAGGACATACCATTTCAAAATTACTAACGTTAATTTGGGAAAACTCTTGTGTTAAATGACCACTAAACTCAAGGGCTTAAGTTAGTGGGGTGTGAAAAACCTAAGATTGTTAAGTCACCACGGAGACTAAAAGTTAATATCAAAGTAACCTAGTTTCAACACTAGAACTCTATCAAGATTTTCAAGCAATATACATTCATTGCATTAAATATTGCAGTAGGGTACAACAAGATTTTCAAGCAACAACAGTTAATATACATTGATTTCAAGCAATATTTGTTATATTCCAATTACAGTACGATACAAAAAGATTTTCAAGCACAGTGGTACATAATATTGCAGTCAACACCAATGAACCTTGAAACATAAATCAATTTCAATTCAATCAATGTTGACATTGAAGATCAAATGAATTATATCATTTCTTTAAAAGATAGATTAACTAATTCAAAATTAAGGAAAATCTACAGAGGTGCAAGTGTTACTGTCATAATGCCATTAAAATATTGTTGGAATTTTAAGTTCTAAATTTTGATAGGTTTGTTTGATTATGGATATTGAAGTAGAATGGAAGTTAAATTTCATCAATCCAACATCATAAACAAAATAAAATATCAATATAGTAAACAAAATACCTTTCATTTAAATGGATACTGAAGGATTAGTAACAGACTTCAAAGATGACTCCATCTTGAAAAATTGTACGGGAAAAAAAATGAATGAAAAAAAATATGGGCAAAACCATGGAAAACAAAAAAGTTGGAACTCGATAACATATTCTTCTTCAAGAAAGTTAACACAATATCACCACCAGGCAACTGCACAATATTTGGAAAAAAAAGGGAATTTTTGAAGGAGAACTGATCCAACCTAAAGTAAAGTAGTAAGAAAACAACCCATCAATCTTCACCAAGAGGCATTTTGGATGAATTCTTACGATTTCAACTTTCTTTTCTTGATTGTTTTTCATCATTTGAATTTAATTCCTCAATAATTGGAAAACATCCAAACCCAGAAAAAGGGTAACCAAAATAAATAAAAAAAATTCATCTCTTCCCCCTTTGCTCCTTCTGTTAGTCAATTTAGTCATTAGAACAAATTTTCCTAAATTAGATTTTGAAATGAAATTACCCGATCTCCGTTAAGGGGGGGTTTCACCATAGCCAATGCAAAGCTCCCACGCCTTGACGCCAATCGAGTTCAATAGGTCAAAGAAATCTGATGCATGAATTTGGAAGGAGCGGCGATAAGAGTGCAGAGATGGAGATGACGATTGAGAGGAACCAAAATAAAGATGGAGATGAAAATTGAGAGTGCAGCCGAGAGAGATGGAGATGCCGATTGAGAGGGAAACGGCTGAGACGACGATTGAGAGTGCAACGGCTGAGACGGCAAGTTCTGTGCGTCTTCGAGCGTTTTCATTAAGGGAAGGAACATGTTTTCATCTTACGGCTTTTGAAGGAATTAACACAATATATTTTTATATATACATATTTAATAAAACTTTGACGTTTTTAAAACACCAAAGAATTTGAAAAATGACTCCTCTCCACCTTTTTATAAAAATTCTTGACTTTTTAAAACATCAAGAATTTAATAGTTATTAAAAAACATCAAGGAAAATTACATATTTCTTGACATTTAAAAAACTTCAAAAATGTCGAATTTATATACATTCTTGACGTTTTAAAAACGTCAAGAATTTAATAGATATTCCTTGATGTTTTTTAAACATCAATAAAAATAAATATTAGTTGACGTTTAATAAACGCCAAGAAATCTAAAAATTGGCCTACCTCCACCTTTTCATCCCTATCTTGACGTTTTTTTTCAAAAAATGTCAAGAAAGAAAAATAACAACCGTCAAGAAAGGCTCTTTTTGTATTAGTGAACCCAAACCACAATTGATAATTTGTAATCTCTTTGATAATTTGAACTAGGTTTAAGCATAGGTTTGGATGGATTGTTAAGACATTGAGTAACGCCGCCTAGTTGACTTGGTAGAAATGTATCACCTATATACTTGCATGATTGTTTGTTTGTCTCTTAAGTTGATGTTTACTTCCAATGCATGTTGTTTGACTATTTGATATTAGATCTTTACTTTGCTTAGGATGAACAAAGGTTAAGTAGGAGGTAATTTGTTAGGGCAGATATTGATCCGTTTAAAGATAGCCTATTCTCAATCTTTATCATGCATATGTTCATTATTTTTATACTTTTATGCACAATATGAAAGTAGACTTCAATAAGAACCTAACGACACAAAAATCACCTAATTCATAGTTCAAACAAAGAACGGGTAAATTAAACATAAGGAGCACATTGGTAAATAAGTGAAGAAGATCGACACGTCTAAGCTCCTCACTCACCCACGCCCAGACTCGAAATCACATGTTCGAATCTCATCAGACGCATTTTTAATCCAGATTTCTTAAAGAAAAACGACGTCGTTTTGCCTTATCCACACGCGCATCCCTCATATCATGAGTTTGAATCTTCCCTCACGCACAAATTAACCCATTTTTTTTAATCTTTAATTTGTGTCTTTCCATTTTAGCCTCTCTCCATATGACATGTGGCATAATCTCCTCATGCGCTCCCTTCAGTGGTGTTCGAATCCCAACTAACGTATTTTTATTTTTTCTTTAACTTTTCCATGGAATCTTTTAATTATTTGCAAAATTTCTGAAATTTCTCCATTTTTTCATGATTTTAAGTGGAAATGAGCCTTGAGAGTGTAATTTTGGGCCCATTTTCTATAATCCTCCATTTTTTCCTGTAAATACCCTAAATTATCCCTAATTACTCATTCAATTCACTTTTTCCTCCAAAATCACTCCCAATTTCTTCCAAATTCCAAATTCTTTACCCTTATTCTGTAATTTTTGGATCTTCAACAAATTTTCCAGAATTATTGAAGATGCGAAGCTAATTTCTTGAGGTAATTTGGGCTTAGGTGATTATAATATTTGAGAATTTCATTGCTTTGATTTTTTTATTGTAACTAGGGTTTGATTAATCTTTGATCTTGATGTAATTTTTGTTAAAATCATCAATCATTTGTATCAAGAGTTAGATCTTTGATTCAATGTCATTAATTCTTGTAGTTTTGATTCTTGATCTTTGATTTTTTTTATTTCAATCTTTGTAAGCAATTTACCTTAAGTATATCAATTAATGCAAGATTAATTGAATTACTTGTTTCTACAAAAAAATGCTCTTGATTCTTGATTTTATCTCTCCCATTCTTGAAAATATTTGATGCCTTATGAATTTGAATTGTTCTTGAGTCAATTCTTGGAAATTAAATGCATTCTTTTTTAGTGTACAAATTAATTCCCATTTAATTCCTTGGTTGCAATATTATGAATGATCTTGTAATTTTATTTGAAGAATAATTAGGGGTTTAGTTAAGATTGCAAGAATTAAACTAATCCCCTATGAAATTCATCTATTTTCTTGAATTTTGATTCAAAATTCCTCCAAGATCAAGCAATTTGATCTTGTGAGAAATCTTGAATAAAAAATTCCCTCTTAATTAAGGATGATTCAACTTCCTTTACTTTCTTTGATTCAATGATAAGATAAGATCAATGTCTAAGCCCATTCCTCACTTCTCTTCTTGAAATTCAATCTTTAATATCTTTTTTTGTGAATTGTATTGCAAACTAAATTTCCATTCTCATTCTCCCTCATAATTCCCTCAAATAGTTTTCAATGCTTTTCTTTTCTTTTTGTTACTAATCTCATTCTTTTCAAGCATTACATTCAAGAAAACATCTATCCTACACTTTCTTGGGTTCGACACCCGTGCTTGCACTTATCTACGGTAAAAGTGAAGGGTAAACTACAAATAATTTTTTGTCAAGGCGGTTTAGGTAAGCATCCTTCGCAACAAATTTAACTTCCAAACATAAATGCGTTGATAACGATCTTGCCTATGTATTTTGCATAATTCTGTACTTTTTGCATATCAATTTTGATCTTGTAAAAAATAGCGTTGTTGCCGAGAAGTGGTACACCATAGTATTTCTTGTATCTTTGCTTGCATTTCGTTTTTTAAAATTTTATAAAAGCATATTAGATTTTTAATCTTTCTTTGTTATAAAAACATTGCATGATATTTTCTTTTTCTTTGTTTTCTCAAATGCATGACTAGGTTGTCCAATGTATCTAGATTAGAATATGAAGAAGACATAACCATGCATGAATGAAGACTAAGGAAAGAAATGAAAAAGTTAGTAAGTTCATCCTTAGAAGCTCACATTTTCACATTTGAACCATCCCTTGGAGAACCATTAGAGCCTTCCTTAGTGAAAAATTTAAATAATCTAATGGGAGAAGAGGCAACCGAAAAAACACTTAGAGAATTATATGAGCTCGATATCCATTAAAGGCCAATAGGGATAATGATTCCACCTACCACAACCAATTTTCACCTTAGGTCGGATTTAATCTCAAACTTACCTATCCTTAGAGGATCCAATGGAGAAGAACCACATAAATACCTTAGGGATTTTTCTTGGGCATGTGACCTCCTTAGACCTCATGGGGTAACCGAGGAATAATTGAACCTTAAGGCATTTCCCTTTTCTCTTGCCGATAGTACCAAAAGATGGCTTGTAAACCTAGAGCCTCAAACCATCACCACTTGGGAACAACTTAAGAAAAAGTCCTTAGAAAAACTCTTCCCAATCACTAAAGCTCAAACGGTCTTAAAAGAAATCTATGGTGCTAGGCAATTTAATAATGAAACTTTGAATATTGAGAGAAGTATAATGAACTTTGTGCTCAGTTGCCTTATAACCAATTAACCAAAAGTGACATTGTGCAATATTTCTATTCAAGGTTGTTGCCATCCATTAGGGACTCCATAGATGTCGCTTCGGGTGGAACCTTGATTGATAAAACTCCCTTTGAAGCTAGGAGGATAGTTTATAGAATGGCCGAGAACCTCAAAACTGTACTAGTAGTAGAATACTTGCTACGAACTCTTCTTTTGTCTTGTGATAACTCTGTTAAAGAGCAAGTGAATCTACTTACTAAAATGTTTAATTCTTTTGTGAAAAGGAAGGTCCCTAAAGTAGTTTCATGTGGAGTATGTGGCTTGCTTGGCCACCATATAACCCTTCTCTTTCTAATGCTTCTTCTTCTAACAATGATTCAAATAACCATATTGACAATCATCTACCGCCTTTTCCTTCTAGGTTATCTCAACCAAGGAAGGAACTCAAGAATGATGAAGAACTCCTTGAAGTTTTCAAGAAGGTAGAAGCAAATCTATCCCACTTGATGGTAATCAAAAGCATGCCAAGGTATGCAAAATTTCATAAGGAGTTATGCACTCACAAAAGGAGAAGTAAAAGCCAAGAAAAAGTAATGGTTAGTAAAAATGTCTCTTCACTCATAAAGAAGAATCTTCCAAAAAAATATGTTGATCCAAGTATGTTTCAACTTCCTTGCACTATAGGAAATAGACACATATCTAGTGCCATGCTTGATTTAGTTACTTCCATTAATGTAATGCCACTTAGTGTTTTCAAAGACTTAGTATTGAATGGACTAGAAAGGACTAGTATTTGTATTCAACTTGCCGATAGGTCTTTTATTTTGCCATTAGAGGTTGTAGAAGATGTCCTAGTTAAGGTAGAAAATCTAATATTCCCTGCCGATTTTTACATAAATTGAAATGAACAATGAATTTGCACGAATATCTCCTACCATACTTTTAGGAAAACCATTTTTGAAAATTGCTAAAGCCATAATTAATGTTGGTAAATGTCTTTTTAGTGTTGAGTTTGATGGTGATGTTGTGTCTTTCAATATTTTTGATGATGTAAAGTCCTCTAATGATCATGTTTCATTATGTGCACTTGATACTTTAGAATCATTAGAGACATTAGAAGAGCATGATAAACTCAATGAGCTTATAGATCAAGCAACTCTAGAATATGTTGATAATGAATTTCCTAAGGAGAAACCTAGTGATGATGATCTTTCAATCTTCCTTAACTTTGTTACTAGTATAAATGATCAGCATGCTTTAGTTGATAATGTTACAACACATGAACAACATGCTTTAGGTAATAATTTTGCATCTAGCAATAAACTTGATCGAGGAAGAGACATTAAGGATGATGATGAACAAACCTTGAAAAACATAGGCATTGATAATGAACATGACTCAAGCATCCACATATAAAAATTATAAAAAGAGAATGATTTAGCAAATGATTCTTGTGAAGTTTATTTGCATAAAGAATGTGAAAATTCTAATTCTAATGAATTTACTTTACCTTTGCAGGAAAATGGGACAAAACTTAAAGTTCTTCCATCTCACATCAATTATGTGTTCTTAGGAGAAAAAAATACATATCCTATCATAATACCAAAGGAACTTACCGAAGAACAAGAAGCAAGGTTACTTGAAACCTTAAAAAGACATAAGCAAGCCATTGGTTGGAGTCTTGAAGACTTGAAAGGTATTGATCCATCCTTTTGCACACACCGTATGCATCTTGAGGAAGGGGCAAAGAACAAAGTTTATCAACTGCAAAGACGCCTCAATCCTACCTTGAAGGAAGTTGTCAAGAAAGAGGTCTTGAAGCTTAAAGACACCGATATCATATATCCGATACCACATAGCATTTCGGTAAGTCCTATTCATGTAATACCCAAGAAGATCGATATGACCATTGTGGAAAATAGCAAAGATGAGTTCGTTCATATTCGTGTTTCAAATAGTTGGCACATGTGTATCTATACAAGGAAGCTAAATGAGGTAACGCTTAAAGATCACTTCACTTTACCATTTCTAGATCAAATGATTGAACAATTAGGAGAGAAATCTTACTTTTGCTTTCTAGATGGATTCTCTTGATTTTATCAAATACCCATTGCATGTGTAGACCAACATAAAACCGCTTTTACATGTGAATTTGGAACTTTTACTTTTAAAAGAATGTCTTTTGGACTATGTAATGCTCCTGCGACATTTCAAAGATGCATGTTAAGCATATTCACATATTTTATTGGAAAATGCATAGAAGTGTTCATGATTGATTTTACCGTTTATGGAAATGATTTTGATTCTTTCTTGAATAGTTTAGAGTTGATCTTGAAGAGATGCATAGATGTTAACTTAGTGCTTAACTTTGAAAAGTGTCATTTAATGGCCTCTCACGGTATAGTACTAGGACACTTAGTATCATCTAAGGGAATAGAAGTTGACAAACCTAAGATTTATGTGATCGAAAATTTTCCCTACTCCACTTGTTTGAAAGATGTTCGATCATTTTTAGGTACTGTCGATTTTTATAGATGGTTCATAAAAGATTTTTCTAAAATAGCTTTGCTTTTGACCAATTTACTTCAAAAAGATGTCCCTTTTGTTCTTGATGATAAATGCATCCATGCCTTCGATACTTTGAAAAATAAATTGACTTCCTCTCCTATCTTACAAACACCTAATTGGAACTTACCATTTGAGATAATGTTTGATGCAAGTGACTATGTATTAGGTGCAGTGCTAGGACAAAGAATAGATAACAAATTGCATGCTATATATTTTGCATCTCGTACTCTAAACTCTGCTCAAGCTAATTACTCCACAACTAAAAAAGACTTTTTGTCTATAATCTTTTCTCTTGATAAGTTTCGTAGCTACATAGTAGGATAAAAAATAACTATGTACACTGATCATGCAGCTATCAAATATCTTGCAAACAAAAAAGAGAGCAAAGCAAGGATTATTAGATGAGTACTCTTGCTTCAAGAGTTCAACTTGACAATCAAAGATAGGAAAGGTATGGACAATCCCGTTGTCGATCACCTAAGTAGAATTGTTAAAAAAACAAGACGAAAATCTGGTAAGGGAACATTTCTTTGAAGAATACCTTTTCAAGTTAGAATTGCACACTCCATGGTATGCTGACATCGTTAATTACCTTGTGACTGGTAAACTTCCTTCTCATTTCTCTTATAATAAAAAATTAAAATTAAAAAGTGAGTCAAAGCATTATGTTTGGGAGTCTCCTTATCCTTGGAAAATAGTAATAAACCAAATAGTTAGAAGATGTGTTGCTGAAAATGAGCATGATTCTCTCTTATCTTTTTGCCATGAAAGAGCATGTGGAGGAAATTTTGGTCCTAAGCGTACTTCTAGAAAGATTTTAAACTCTGAATTTTATTGGAAAACATTATTTGTTGATTCTTATGCATATTGTAAAGCATGTGAAAAATATAAAAACTTTGGTTCCATTTCCAAAAGGAATGAAATGCCATTGAAACCAATTCTCCCTTGTGAAGTTTTTGACATTTGGGGAATTGATTTTATGAGTCCATTTCCTTCATCTTCTGGAAACGTTTACATTCTTCTTGTAGTAGATTATGTTTCAAAGTGGGTTGAGGCAATCCCCACTAGAACTAATTCTTCCTTTGTTGTTTCCTCTTTCTTAGTTGTAAACACCTTCTCTAGATTTGGTACTCCCAAAGCCATAATAAGTGACCAAGGAAACCACTTTTTTAATCGGACCATCGAGGCATTAATGGAGAAATACGAAGTCCAACATTGAGTTTCAACTTTATATCATCCTCAAAGAAATGGCCAAGAAGAAATTTCAAATCAAGAGGTAAAATCCATTCTTAAAAAAATTGTTAATCCTCATAGAAAAGACTGGAACCTTAGATTGAATGATGTGCTTTGGACTTATAGGACAGCTTACAAAACACCCATAGGCACAACAACATTTAAATTAGTGTTTGGTAAAGCATGTCCTCATCTGATAGAATTAGAACAAAAAACTTTTTGGGCTATTAAAAAGTGCAACTTATCTCTTGAAAAAGCTGGCAAGAATAGATTGTTAGAACTTAGTGAGTTAGAAGAACATAGGCTTGATTCTTATGAGAACTCTAAGATCTATAAGGACAAAACCAAACTTTAGCATGATAAAAAATCCTCAAAAAAGAGTTCAAAGTAGGGGATAAAGTGCTTTTTTATAACTATCTTTATCTTTCATGCCGGGCAAACTAAAATCCAAGTGGTATTGGCCCATTTGTTGTTTCTAATATCTTTGACTATGGTGTGTTGAGATTATAAGTGAGAAAACAGGAAAAAATCTCAAAGTAAATGACCATAAACTCAAAATATTTATTGAAGAAGAACCTACATCTTCCCAAATATGCAAGATCACACTTTTCTACCCTGCCTACACATGAGTTGGTGAAATAAACGGTCGAGCAACTGACCTGAAAAATTTACGCTTCTTGGAGGCAGCCAGGCGTCAATTTACTTGCTTTCTTTAATTTTTGTCTTTCTTTTGCTTTTACTTTCTAGTTTCTAGTTTTTGTTTTTCAATAAAACTAAGAAAATTTTCTTCCTTTTTACAGGAATAAGTCTTACCCAAAGCACATCTTACAATAAAGAGGAGTAAATGCTTTCTCCATGCAAGCTTTCCACCAAACAACCATCAAGAATCATCTAGGAGAGTACACTGTTTCCTTTCTCTTTCCCTTTACATTGCTTTCAAAAGCTTTGAAGACAAAGCAAATTTTTAAGTGGGGGTGGATTGCATGTTTCTTGATAATTAGCTTAACTTGAATGTGTATGAAAATGGAGTACATTTTTCAAAAAAATTCAAACTTTTTCACAAAAATTTGTATATCTTCCCAACCCTTGAGCTGATCTCGGGTTTGTGAATTATCACAATTTGGAAATAATTGTCATATTCTGTATGTAATTGAATACCATAAATAGAATGAGTAGAGAATGACTTGCTATCATTTTTTGTTTGAACCCCTTTCTAGTCATACCATATTGAGATATGAATGCTTGAATGACAATGGTATGCTTGCTTTGATTGAATGATTGCATATATTATACAATAATGCATGGATACATTTCTAGCATTGTCTTTGATGTGTTATTACGATATGTCTATGATACCCATAGTCCAACTCTAGCTTAGATAGACTTCAAATAGGATATGAGTTTCTCTTTAGAAGTTGAGAAGGCTTTAACACTTTTGTCTTGTCAACATGATTTAGGAACCTCTCGCCTAGCCGCAAAGAACTAGATCCCTTAGAAAAGATTAGGCATTGATGAAACTTGTTGTCACCTTGAAAGGAGAAATCAATCTAGAAACTAAGTTTACAACCATAGAAAGGTAGCCCACTAGTTCTAGGAATGCCTAGTTACCACTGCATACAAAAGAAAAAAAGAGAGGCTTGCAAAAAGATTAATTGCATACACAAAAGAAAAAGGTGTGAGGCAACCAAGAGTAAAAAAAAGGGGGGATGCAATATGCATAAAAAAAACTCATAAAAAAAAAAGAGAGAGGTTAAGGAGGTTAATTGTGTTGGGTTCCCTAACTATCAGAACTTTCGGAAGAAAACTTTACTTTTAACTTAAGTAAAACCAAATAACCTTCTCTTAGGGTTCTAAATATAGCATCTAATTTAATGAGGACTTTAAAAAGAGGAGGAATCCTTCCCGTTCCACAAGCAGAGGGAAAACGAGTCTAAGGTGTTTTAAATATTTTCATAGCATGTCTAGAATCCAAGTTGCAAACCTTGAGCGTCTTTCTAAAACGTGCTTGTTCTGGATGAACTTAGTTACACCCAAACCTCAATCGATAATTTGTAATATCTTTGATAATTTGAACTAGGTTTAAGCATAGGTTTGGATGGACTGTTAAGACATTGAGTAACGTCGGTTAGTTGACTTGTTAGAAATGTACCACTTATATACTTGCATGAATTTGTTTTTATCTTAAGTTGATGTTTGCTTTCTATGTACGATGCTTGACTGTTTGATATTAGATCCTTACTTTGCTTGGGATGAACAAAGCGTAAGTAGAAGGTAATTTGTTGGGACAAATATTGACCCGTTTAAAGGTAGCCTATTCTCAATCTTTATCATGCATCTGTTCACTATTTTTATATTTTTATGCACAATATGAAAGTAGACGTCAATACAAACCCAACGACATGAAAATCACCTAATTCGGAATTCAAACGAAGAATGGGCAAATTAAACATAAGGGGCATATTGGTAAATAATTGAAGAAGATTGTCACGTGTCAGCTCCTCACTTGCGCATGCCCAGCTCGAAGTCATGAATTTGAACCTCACCAGATGCATTTTTAATCTAGATTTCTTAAGGAAAAAACAACGTCGTTTTGCCTTATCTGCCCATGCGTCCTTCAGATCACGGGTTCAAGTCTCCCCTCATATAAAAATTAACCCATTTTATTTAAATCTTCAATTCGTGTCTTCCCATTTCAACCTCTCTCCACACGACATGTGGCACAATCTCCTCACATAGGCCCCTCAGCCACTCGTGTTTGAATTCAGTCAACGTATTTTCATATTTTCTTCAATTTTTCCATGACATATTCATAATTATTTGTTAAATTTATGAAATTTCTCCATTTTTTCATGATTTTTAAGTAGGAATGGGCCTTGAGAGTGTAATTTTGGACCCATTTGCTATAATTCTCCAATTTTTTCTATAAATACTGCAAATAAACCCTAATTACTCATTCAATTCACTATTCCCTCCAAAATCACTCCCAATTTCTCCCAAATTCCAAATTTTTTACCCTCATTCTGTAATTTTTGGATCTTCCATAAATTTACTAGAATTATTGAAGATGCAAGGCTAATTTCTTGAGGTAATTTGGGCTTATGTGATTCTAATATTTGAGAATTTCATTAATTTGATTTTTTTTATTGTAATTAGGGTTCGATTAATCTTTGATCTTGATGTAATTTTGTAGAAATCATCAATCATTTGTATCAAGAATTAGATCTTTGATTCAATTTCATTAATTCTTTGTAATTTTGATTCTTGATCTTTGAATTTTTTATTAAATCTTTGTAAGCAATTTACCTTAAGTATATCAATTAGTGTAAGATTATTGAATTACTTGTTTCTACAAAAAAATTCTCTTGATTCTTGATTGTATCTCTCCCATTCTTCAAATTGTTTGATGCCTTATGAATTTCAATTGTTCTTGAGTCAATTCTTGGAAATTAAATGCATTCTTTTTTAGTGCACAAATTAATTCCCATTTAATTCCTTAGTTTCGTTATTATGAATGATCTTGTAATCTTCTTTAAAAAACAATTAGGGGTTTAGTTAAGATTGAAAGAATTAGACTAATCCCCCATGAAATTCATCTATTTTCTTGAATTTTGATTCAAAATTCCTCCAAAATCAAGCAATTTGATCTTGTGAGAAATCTTGAATAAAAAATCCCCTCTTAATTTAAGCATGATTTAACTTCTTTTACTTTCTTTGATTCAATTATAAGATTAGATCAATGCATAAGCTCATTCCTCACTTCTCTTCTTGGAATTCAATTTTTAATATCTCTTTTTGTGAATTGTATTGCAAACTAAGTTCTCATTCTCATCATCCCTCATAATTTCCCTCAAATCGTTTTCAATGCTTTTCTTTTCTTTTTGTTAGTAATCTCATTCTTTTCAAGCATTACATTCAAGAAAACATCATCTTACACATTCTTGGGTTCGACACCCGTGCTTGCACCTATCTACCGTAAAAGTCAAGGGTACACTAAAAGTAATTTTTTGTCAAGGCGGTTTGGGTAAGTATCCTTCACAACCACTTTAATTTTAGAACATAAATTCGTTGATAACGACCTTGCCTATATATTTTGCATGATTCCTTACTTTTTGCATATCAATTTCGATCTTGTCAACTCGACTAGGTCAAATTACCGTTTTATCCTTGAGACTACATCTTGCTCCTTAAGTCCCACTTATTGACTATTGAACAATTGGTTTAAGGTCCAACCTATAAATCATATCCCTCTCGGGCCAATGAGAGGGTGGGGCCTCTTCGTTCAAGACCTGAATATAGTGTACGTATAAGAGAACAACCTATCTACTGAATTAATGAGGTCTGGAGTGAATTCCATCTTGTACTCTATGTCTCCAGCTATCCACTCGGTTTTACCCCTGAAATGAGAAGTTTATTGGGCCAACGATGATGAGCTGCCCTCACCTATGAAGATTTAAGGATAATCTTATGTGAACAAGAGTTCATAGTTAGCTCAAGATTAGGATTAAGTTACCTAGGTCATCAATAATTAAGATAGTCAGTTTTAAACAGTAAACGACATTATAATGTAAAAGTGACTATTTCACGCGATTCAGTCTTATGTAAATACTTTATATAGAATGCCCCCACTTTCATGTCTCTACATGAACGATTTTGGATTACTTCGTTTGTACTAACTATAAAGTGGGTTGCATCCATAGTTTCTCTAAATAAGGTGTCCAACCTTTATTCGTATATTATAGACTATTTAGGCAATATACTCAAACTTGATCCACGTTTATGTTTCTACATAAAGTTATAGTTTACTAAAAAATAGCCTCAGGACTTAGTTTATTGGATTTAAGATTATAGTATTCAATTTCTCAATAACGACTTTATTGAATAGAATATGATTATAAACTACGAGTTTTAGAACATAAAATCCAACAGCACGTGCGAAGAAGGATAACAAAAATTAATTTAATTTCGCTTGAGGGGAGAATCGAATACACAACATAGCAAACGTGTGTGCGCTGAGGGGCCCAAAACGGTGTCGTTTGGCTTCAACATTCATATTTTAATATGCATCGTTTGAATTCGAACCTGCGCCTTGGGAGTTGGGCGCGCACATGTGAGGAGTTGCCACGTGTCAATGACTTTTCATTATTTACCAATTTGCCCCATATGTTTAATTTTCTTGTTCTCCTTTATTTGAACTCCGTTTTAGGTGATTTTTGTATCGTTGGGTTCATATCGAAGTCTTCTTTCATATTCTACATAAAATATCAAAATAAAGAATACATGTATGATAAAGATTGAGAATAAGATACATATTAATGGGTCAATATTTACACTAACAATCTATGATAGATATATACTTTCTTGATAGTAAGCTTGAATGAGATTAGTAAAAAAAATAAAAGAAAAGCATAGAAAATAATTTGAGAGAAATCATTAAGAATGAGAATGGAACCACGAATGAAAAGGAGAAATTTGATTTGTAATACAATTCACAATAAGAGAAATTGAATATTGAATTCCAATAAGAGAAGTGGGGAATGGGCTTAGGTATTGATCTAATCTTATCATTGACTCAAATATGGTAAAGGAAGTTGAATCATGCTTAATTAAAAGGGAATTTTTATTCAAGATTTTTCACAAGATCAAATTACTTGATCATGGGGGAATTTTGAATTAAAATTCAATAAAAGAGATGAATTTCATGGGGGATTAGTTTAATTCTTGCAACTTTAACTAAACTCCTAATTCGTTCTACAAAGAAAATTACAATATCATTCTTAATTTTGCAACCAAGGAATTAAATGGAAATTAATTTGTGCACTAAAAAAGAATACAATTAATTCCAAGCATTGACTAAGAACATTTGAAATTTATAAGACATCAAAAAATTTTAGGAATGGGTGAGATACAATCAACAACCAAGAGAATTTTTGTATAGACACAAGTAATTCAATTAATCTTGCACTAATTGACATACTTAGGTAACTTGGTTAAAAAGATTGAATAAAAAAATCAAATATGAAGAATTAAAATCACAAGAATTAATGAAACTGAATCAAGATCTAATTCTAGATACAAAAGAATGATGATTCCAACAAAAATTATATCAAGATTAAAGATAAATCAACCCTTAATTACAATAAAAATCAAATAAAGAAAACTCTCAAAGGATAGATTCAGCTAAACTCAGTTTACCTAAAGAATTTTAGCCTTTCATCATGAATAGTTCTGGAAAATTTGTTGAAGATGAAAAAATGGGAGAATGAGGCTAATGATTCTGGAAATGAGGAGAAATTTAGGAGAATTGAGGGTAATTTTAAAGAGAATAGAAAATTGATTATGTAATTAGGGGTGATTAGGGATATTTATAGAGAAGAATGAAAATAACCACCGCTTGGACTCGAAGTTAGCACCTCCAGGCCCATTTTTGCTTCAGATTGATGGAATTTTGACAAAATTTCAAGAAGTTGGCTTTTAACTACAATTTTGCCACTCAAAATAAATGAGAAAATGAAATGCGACTGATAGGAATCGAACCCATGAGCAAGGAGGTGTGCGCGTCATCAGAGCTCGCCACATGTCTTTTGTGGAGCTGGAGGAGACAAGTTGAAGAAGTGTGCGAAGGAGAAGATTTGGAAAATTGTGATTTATTTTTGCGTGAGCTGAGGATCGATCTAGTGACCAAGAGGATGCGCACGTGCGGGGGAGCAAAAATGACATTGTTTGGCCTTCTAAAAATCTAAATTAAATATGGATTCAACATGATTCCAACCGGTAACCTCGAGGCTAGGCGCTCGAGTGGAGTTCTTTAAAATGATGATGTTAACGTGTCAAAATGATCGTGATTATAGTCCTTTTTATTAGAATAATGAGGTCAAAATGCATAAGAAGATGATCAGAACATGTGACTTATGGGGTAAATGCATAAGTATTTAGAAATACACTTTACATAATTATTATAATAGTTCTACGGGATTACCATGTTAAATGCAAGATAATTGGGAAAAGAAGAAAGTATCAAATTACAGAGAGCATCTCGCACAGAGGCCACGATGGAAACTCTTTTGGCGGTTAACAACCCCAAGCAAGGAACGACAACATCAAGCGAGAAAAGCTTATTAGAAGACAAGAATGGTAATTGGAATGACGTGATCTTACAATGTCAATGTCAATGCTGACATGCTGAGAGGAATAGAAGTTTCCTGCCAAAAATATAATAGAAAATCTTCATCTTCACCAAGATGAGGGAGCGTTTGAATGTGTGCAAGGTATGAATAGGCCATTTGAAGCTTAGAGTTCAAGCAAGAGTAGAATCATTCCATTGTTTTCCCCTTAACTTGTAGTATTTTTTGCACTCTTCTTTCTTTCCATTTTTATACTTCAGTGTAATATATGTTATTCATATTGTACAGTGGTTGAAGGCCATTATTCTTTATACATATATTACATGTTTACACCCTCTTCAATCCATCATTTCTTGATTTCTCACTTGTCATTGTGTTGCCAGTAATTAGAGTTGTGATGGGTTCTTAATAAGAAGTCTAGCTTATAATCCTTATCGCATTAGTTGAGCTATATTCATCACTTGACCAGTGTCAATCACCAACTACTCGAGAGGGTAAGTAGCAAGGATAGGGCTAATTCGCGTAAGAAGGAGTTGGTAACAAACTTCACCTTGACGAGGTAACTTCTAACATTTGTATCCCGAAAGGTGAACAACTGTGAATATTAGGCATCAATAGGTTGTCATCCTTAAACGAGAACTTCTATAAGTATTATAAGTCAAGTGATCTAGATATAGTTCGCTTAATCAGGCATAGTCAATTGTATCCCAAAAGGTGAGCAAGTGTGACGTATAAACACTTTCAGAGAAGGTCACATTAATCACGTGATGATTATGCAGTTATATCACATGGAGATCGTCGCACTACTAATCACCCAATAATACATAAACCTTCCTTCACCTCTTTCTTGCATACAAGTTAGTTCGTTCAATCTTCCAGTTTGCCACATATTATTCTTTGTGCATGAGTCTTTAGTTGTAGGTAACTAGTTGTAGTTAGTGTTATATTCTTTCAACTTAATTTTCATAACGCCTAAATGATAAGTGGACCCTAAAACTAACGTCTATAAACAATTCCCTGTGTCGGATCCTAGATTACCCAGGTAAACCTACTGTTTCGCTTGTACTTGGGCAAGCAGTAGGAAAACTTCTACTCAACGAGGACTTATGTATCACGCGAGGAAGAGGAATATATTGAGCACTTTACATTCTATGATCATGTCCCATGACTCATCGCCTAGACTTGAAGCATGCTACACAAAGAGTTACGATATGCACATTACACGCAATGACCTGATTTAGTGACATACTGCAATTATGCTACACACACACAAAACTAATAAGTCCAAGTGAATGACTAGACGACGTTTTGACTTTTTTTATTATTTATCAGAATGCTCCTTATCTTTGTTTTACCTGTTTTGCTTTGTTTGAACTTGAATTAGGTGATTTTTGTGTCGTTAGGTTCATATTGAAGTCTACTTTCATATTTTGCATAAAAATATATAAAAATTAACATATGCATGATATAAATTAAGAAGAAGACATCTTTAAACGGGTCAATATCTGCCCCAACAATGTCACACGTCAATAAATGCAACATAATGGCCTTACACGAATGGTTCGTTTCTCAAGGGCAGCGCAATCATTACTTTTTAAAATTTGAATTTTTAAAAGAAATGAGTCGTTTTGAATGCCTCAAAACCTTAATCATGCTAAACGAAACCTTGAGCTTATCACGTCTTGGAAGATCAAAACGCAATGCATTTTGATACGAACCCTTCTCGCGAGATGGCTTCATCGTTCAAAACCTTTGGTTAATAGCTTAAGAATTTAGCAAGATTATTTGCACTCCCCAACTTGAAATGAATACAAAACTACAACTAAACTAAAAAAATAATTAAAATAATAAAACTAATTACATGTATCAAATTTACAAGAAAGAATACAAAAATTATAGATGGAATCTAGTAAGTAAAATAAGGGAAGTCTATAAGTTACAGATGCATCCTTGCTTTCAGGTTCTCTGGCAAGAAAAAACTGTGACTCATTGCTTGTTGCTCCTCATAGTGTTCCAAACAATAAGTCTTTTCCTTAACTTTCTGAATCATTTGATACATAGCCTTCTGCATCTTGATTGCTCATCGCAATAAGCCTCTAGTCCCAATCATTCATTGCAATGTTTAAATGATCTTTCTCACTCCTTATCACGCAATTAGTTAATTAAAATACAATTCTTACTGAGCTAAGCGTGTGGACACTTTCTTTGATGCCTTCATATGGGTTCAAAACTTCACAGATTAAACATTTGTGATCACAGGTGTTTTAAAATACTCAAATACATTTGTCGAAAGATACACTTGACTTTGGGGATAGTTCAAGCAATCATAGATTACTCTGGTACCCTGAACTTTTTTACGAGATTTTTGGCTGAAGGCGTGATTTACCAAGATCAAATGCTTTGCATAAAAATCAAAGTAAAACCCTAATCTAGTGTTTGAAAAATTAAGTTGTACAGTATGAAAGAATGAGAGTTAAGTTGTACGTACTTGTTTACACCTAAAGAATCTGTAAGTATAATTTAATGAGGTGGTTGAGATGGTAAAAGTGGGAACTAACTTATGCTAACAAGGGGGGTGAAGAATGTTTAGTGCTACTAGGTGATTAAGCTATATGAAGTCCTCATGCGAGACATGCTTAACTACTTTATAACTAAGACGTGCCTCTCTCGGAGTCATTAAACGTCATACTTGGTCTCTTTTTAGGATCCAAATGACGAAGCCTAACTAAATAAGGTATATCTAGAAGAGTTTACTTATAAAGCTTACAGAGCTTCGTGTTTAAGTGCAATAACCTCTCGGTGCCTAACGACCACACTTGTTCTCCTGTCGGTATACAAATGATCAAAGTTATCTCGCCAAGGTAAAGTTTGTCTTCAAATTCTCCCTTGTGCACATTAACTATATCCTTTTACTATTTGCCCTTTTGGGTAGTTGGCAATATACACTTGCCAAGTGATGATAATAGCTCAGTTAACGTGATAAGATTTATAAGCAAAGCTTCTTATCGATAATCTATCATAAATCCTAAACTATAAATAAAACAAGGATAAATGAATAGTATAGACGTGGACAGATTGGAAAACACATAAATGTACATTGTATTAAAAAATGTAGGCCATTGGCCACTGTACAATACGAACAACATATAATGTAAAGAAATAAATAAACGGATAGGTAAGAAATGACATTACAAGTTAGGTAAAGATGGGTGATGGGATCTTCTTTAATAAGACTACAAGCTTTCACTTTACAATCTAACCAGAGAAGATGAAGAATTACTTCACAGACAGTGGAAAGGTTATTCCTTACCACCAACTCTATAGGGTTTGGCCTACTAGCCGTAAATGGATTACTGAAGCCTTCTAAAAGGGGTCCCTTTAGACCTTTATGGTCTATACAGACTTACTTTTCTTAATGGTGATGGAGTTCTTTTATAGGCAGATAAAAGCTGAAAATCTAATCTTTTGAACATGCCAAAAGTTGCCTCTGTTGTTGAGTCACATCATCTCCATCTACCACTTTTGTCTTCTAGCAAATCTCTTCTCGAGTTCTGATATGGTCTTCTTGCCTAGTCTTCATGCAAGTTCCTCTACGATTCTCCATCTTCTTCTTTTGTTATGAATCCTGCATTTAGACACTAAATACAAAGTAAAGCAGGCATAACATTTATATAAAGTATATTTCTAAATATTTATGCATTTACAACAAAAGCCACACGTTTTGACACATTTATCATAAATTTTGTTTTCATTATTCTACTTAACAGGTCATAATAACTTGTATTTCTCCAAGTTATCAATGCTTAGAAGCCAAAGGAAAGTTATTCCATCCAGTTTGATTTTAGCTCTGAAAGCTGAGAAGTTATCGAGAAAAGGATGCATGACATATCTTGCACATGTGTTAGTAGTGCAAGATGAGAAATTAAGGCTACATGATGTTCCAATAGTGAGAGACTACTTGGATGTGTTTCTAGAGAAATAGTAGAATTACCACCTGGTTGGTGGATTCAAACTTAGAGGGTAGTGTAATATGTTGTGTCTAATACTATGTGTGATTGTATATAATTCTTTAAGTTGAGTCATTGATCATGGTTACTGCATATTGTATGCTCAGTATGCATCTTTTCATCATGGAATTACTAGGTACTCAATAAGTACAAATTTTTCTATTTCTTGCCCAAGCATAAGTGAAACAATAGGTTTTTCTGAGTAATCCAGGGTTGAACACAGGGAATTGAAATCAAAGGCGGTATAAAAGAATTATCTATACACTATAAAGAAGTGTAAGTTTATACTACATCTACTTCTACAAACTAGAGAATCTGTAAGGGAAAGTAGGATGAGGCAACATGAGGTGCAAACTAACTTGTTTTAAAGGAGTTAAGCAAGATTTTTACACTATTAGGAGATTAAGCTATAAGATAGCCTTGATGCGATACAACCCAGTTAACTAGCTTATTATTAAGGCGAGCACCTCTTGGTATCTTTAAATGCCACACTTGCTCACCTCTTGGGATTCAAATGACTAAGCTTGGTTAAACAAGGTATATCTAAAAGATTTCACCTACAAAATGTATAAAGTTTCTCTTTTAAGGGTGATAACCTCTCAACATCAAACACTCACATTTGTTCTCCTTTTGGGACATAAATGATGGAAGTTACCTCTGTAATGCCTCTAGCCCCAAATTTAGACTAGGTTTCAGAATTCGAATCCCTGACATTCTCCTGCGACTTCGCAGCATCATCCTTACTGTTTTAAAGGCTTAGTAGAGCTAAATTCCTTCCCTAAATTCCTTCCCACTAACCAACACGAGTCCTTTCAACATGCATTGTCCTCACTCACATGCATCTTACAAAAATCTCCTGTAGGTCACCCAACATAGAATTACTCCAAGCTAAACACACTTAACTTTGGAGTTTCTATGATTGAGCCACCGAAAAGGAAGGTGCACCTTGTTGGTATAGGTAATAACTTTTTTTTATTATTCTTTTAAATCTTTCTTAACCTTACTTTCATATCCTTAGGATTCCTCTCATTCAAATGTGATATCGATTCATTTATGTTCTCTTTCTAAACTTGGGGTGTTACTGATAACGTGTGTAAATACTCGTTATTACAACCTTTTTTATTAGAATAATGAGGTAAAAATGCATAAGAAGATGATCAGAATACGTAACTTACGTTGTAAATACATAAGTATTTAGAAATACATCTTACATGTTGGAATTTATGTCCTAAAACTCTTAGTTTGTAGACATATTCTATTCAATAAAGTCGTTATTGATACTATAATCTTATAGCCAATAAATTAAGGACCCGAG
>JBBPDI010000015.1:10095986-10112705 GCA_037974545.1 Cucumis variabilis | reverse complement strand
TAGTTCAGTCAAATCAATCAACCATACACTATCCATTCTTTAACATAACAGTCAACCATCCTCAGTTCAGTCAATACGATATTTTAATTCAGTCAATCCATCAAAACATTTAAAAACTATGTAAAACAATTAAATCTTTTTCACCCCTTCAACCTATGCTTAGTAGTCATGTCCTTTGTTTCATTCAAGTCCACGCATAACAGTCAATTCATTTTAAACATGAAATTAACATATAGGTCCAGTAGTAGAAATCTCTTACCTCGCTTTTATAGAAGTTCTTCAATTCAACTATACTCAATAAATCAAGTCCCAAAAGTAGAGAATCGAATTCCAACAAAGCTCATTTCCAACACCCAAGGATCCTAACGCCGAAACGTCGATACCGCCTTCAAGAATAAACACTAACTCAACTCATTAACCATGTCCATCTCAAACTATTTACAATGTAAAACCTTATAACCCATCAATTTCATCCTTACCTAACGAACTTACAATAAATGAAATCAACGCATGCAAGAGTGAGGCAGTGTAATGCTGCTGGAATTCGTCAGATGGAACCGGCGCAGAGGAGGGCCACGAATCAGATCGAAAAAGAAGGAAGGGGATATCCACTGTTGGGCTTTACGAACTGCGACCAACGCAAATCTGGACGAAGATAAGATGCTAGTCGAACGACAGAAGAGAGGGAACGCGAAGTTCTTTGGCTGGTGCAAGCCAGTGGCATCGTCGTCGGACGAAAGGAAGAAGGGAGAGAGTTGTGGCGATCGACATTGGACGGAAAGAAGAAAGGGAGAGTTGTAGCGGTGGTGCTAGGTCTTCGTTGGGAAAGGGCAACAGGTGGAGACAGATCGGGAGTGGGGCGGCGGCGACGTGCTAGGGCGTGAGGGAGAGGAAAAGAGAAGAAAAATATGAATGGGGGTTTGCTGCCGGCGAGGAAGAAGAAAGGAAATTTTGTTTTTTCTTTTTCTTTTTTTTTTTAACAATATAATAATAATAATAATTAAAAATATAAAGATTATTATTATTATTATTTCTTATATCCTTTTAAATTCCTCATTCCTTTTTCTTTCCCAACATCTCTACTCTACACTAACACCCCTAAAACTTAAAATATTTTAAATAAAGATAATTTGATAGAAACAAAATAAAATAAAATCAATATATTACCTTAAAATTTTGGGGTGTTACAGTGAGGCAATAAACATCAACAAAAGAATGCTTTCAAACAATCATCAATAGAATACATTTCTCACCTAACAAGTTCACAAGCACAACGTTAACAATTTATAAAAATCATTAATAAAAAATTTTCATTAAACATTTCTTCCATTGATGAATGATTCAAAATATTTTGCTTAAGAAAGTCATTAAAAACAATCATTTGATACAAAGATCTCTCACAAAGATACTCGTTTTGTTTATAAAGAATCACTCATGAAAATATATAGTCTCAACTATCCTTTTTTCTCTGCTTTCGGCTTTCTATTCTCGCCTAGCAATTCCCTCGACCAGTCGTTCAACACTTAGAGCTTTCTTTTGTAATCTTTCAGAATGTTTAACATCTCCCAAAAACTTCTTTTTTCTTCGGCCTTGGGCTCTATTTATAATTACCTTTCACACCTAAGGATTACTTTTACAGTTTACACGTGTCACCTTACCGATTTGTCATGCCATGCAGCCAACCCAAATTCGACACATATGTTGGGTATCAGCGGCGATTGAACGTTTGCTTGAGATGCCAACCTTATATCTTTAGAAAGCTAAACTTTTTAATCACATAACTCTCTCGATCTTCTCAAAGAGCAATAGATATTTACTTTCCTCAACAGGCTGTCTAGTTATCTCAAAAGGATACCTATTTCTTTGCCACACTCTTTTCGGCATAGGTACCTCTCCCCTCACTACCACGCTAAACGCCTAGTTCTTAACATCCAACATGCTTCTTTATTGCTAGCTATTCTTATCGCATCGCTTATTTTAACACGATAGAACATTAAACTCAAACATTTCTCTTCTTGTCACCTTTTCTCCTTTCACATCTTTCCTCCCAAGATGCCCCATACTTATACTTACCCAAAATAACTTCCTAGCAAGTTTTTTCTATAATAGGACTCCCTTTCTCCAAATCGGGGCCTCACACTAACATCTGAAGAAAAGTGTGTTTAAATTTATGTCCTAAAACTCGTGGATTGTAAATATAATTCATTGACCATTATTAATAAAGTGTTATTATTGTAATAATTGTTATTGATTATATTATTAGTTTTATCTTAATAACCTAAATCCAATAAACTAACATCCTAAATTATATAATGAGTCTTTAACAGTATGTATAGACATATAGGGATCAATGTTTGAGATAAGCTTAAAGGGACTATAGTATAGGGATAAGGCTAGATACCTTATATTGGTAACACTATGGATATGACTCACTTTGTATTTGATATAAACGCAAAGATCCAATGCATCCATGTAATCGACATGCGAGTGAGGGTATCCTATGCAATGAGTTTGCATAAGACCTTACTGCAAAATATTTAATACTAGATGTAACTCTGTTAACTAGTTAGAATTCTATTTCACTAGGATGGCCTAGGTAACTTGGTCTTAATCCTAAGTGTATTATGAACTCCTGTTCACGAGGGATTGTCCTTTGATTTATACGGGTGAGAGTGGCCAGAACGTCGACTAAATAAGCTTATCATTTTGGAAACAAGACCGAGTGAAGAGCTGGAAAGATAGTTACACGAGATGGAATTCACTCTTTCCTAATTTAGGATAAGTAGATGAGTATTCCCTTAAATGGTGTCTCCACGTCTTGAACAAAGGGTCCTACCCTTTCTATGGTACGAAAGAGATTTCTGTTTATTGGTAGGACCATAAACTGGTTGTTCATTAAATGAGCATTGGTATTTAAGGATTAAAGGTAACCTAGGGATAAAATGATAAATTGACCTAGCTGGTGTTACGAACACTCATGAAGGACGAACTTACTATTATTAGTCTATATCAGTGGACACAGAAATACATCTACAATGAGAAGAGTTCAGTTGTGAGTATTTAGTGGAGTGTACACAGAGTTGAAGAATATTGATTAATGTGGTTAATGAGTTTAGCCAATTAATCTCATATCGTTGTAACTTCTGATCCATTAGGTCCCCTTCCTAGCTTATAAAGGGTAATAAGATTTATTCATATTGGTTGTAATTTGAAATCTTCAAATTTACTTTGGAAATTAGTTTAATATATAGTGATACATTATAATATAAAGTTTATCAAACTTTATTAGATAAATTTTTAATTTTGGATTGATTCAAAATTAATTTATGAGAGGTAAAATATTTGAATGAGTTCAAAATTTTAATTTAAGGTGAATTGGATTCATATTAAAATTATTGGTTATGAGAGAAACTTATATTTAAATATGATTCAAATTTAATTTAAGTTAAATATAAGATATTTAATGTAGCTATTAATTAATTATAGAATTAATTAATAGTTTAGTTTAATTAAATTTGATTTAACATAAATCTATAAGATATTGGAGAGATATTCATACAAATAAGATTTGAAGGAAATATTAATTAAATATGATTTAATTAATTATATTAAATAAATCTATAAGATATTGGAAAGATATTCATCAAATAAGATTTGAATGAAATATTAATTAAATATGATTTAATTAGTTATATTAAAATAAATCTATAAGATATTGAAGAGATATTCATTCAAATAAGATTTGAATGAAATATTACTTAAATATGATTTAATTAATTATTAACTAATTAGTAGATTTGATAATAGTATCTCATGATTCTCTCCTACTCCTTTTTCTATTCCAAGAAGGGAAGAGAGTTATAAATATCTATAAGAAAACAGTTTCCTTTAACAAATTTATCAAGAAAAAAAGAAGTCAAGACTTTTGTTCTACAGAAAGAAAAGAGTTTCTCTCAAATACCTCTAAACTTTTTCTCATACCAATTGGTTCCCACAAACCAATCTCATCCCAGAGGATAAGAAGGTCTCCGACGGGTGGTGTTCTAATTCAATGGTTTGCAAATTCAGAGACATCAATAAAAGTAAATTCTCTATATCTTTTAAATAAAAAGCATGCTTAGTTTTTATTTAGAATTTTCATTCTAAATTTTTGTCAATATACTGGTATTTTGGGATTCCCAAATTAAATTGAGTAATGGTTCTGTAAAATCTTCCGCTGTCGTAGGGCTTTTATTCCTTCAAAATGGTCTAGTCATTCACCTAACCTAGATAACCTAAGGGTGTTTAGTTGTGTTGGCTACATTCATCAAAGTCAAGGAAAACTTAAACCTAGAGTAGTAAAGTGTATGTTTGTAGGCTTTACAGATGGTGTTGAAGGATTTTAAAATGTGACATCCTACTAAAAAAAAGAGTCATTATAAGTAAAGATTATGTTATATTCAAAGAAAGAGATATGTTTATGCAAATGGAAAATATAATCGTGGAAGTCTACAAGGCTCTTACCACTAGAATTAAGGTGGAGAATCTTAAAGAGCCATCTACTGAGATTAGTTCTTAAGTAGAGACAACTGAATTTAAAGAGGAAACTACTTAAGACAACTGAATTTAAAGAGGAAACTATAGGGGAGCATGTTGAAAATGATGAAGCTCCATCTGATTTGAGTCAGTACTCATTAGCTAGGGATATACAGAGAAGGGTGATTGTTCTTTCAGATAGGTATACTGAAAATAAGAGCCTAGTTTTGAATTCTATTGTGGTCCCACGTGACCAAAAGCGCACTACTTTTGAATAGGCAGTAAGTTGTCTAGAAGCTAAAAGTTGGATAGAAGTTATGAGTGAGGAAATGAAATCAGTAAGTGTGAATGGAACTTGGTCCTTAACACCTCTTTCTAAAGGATGCAAATCTATAGCATTTAAATTATTCTACAGGATGAAAGAGGGTGTCTCTAATTTGGATGAATATCGTTCCTATATCTTATAGATTTATATTAATATAATTAATTAAATTATATTTAATTAATATTTCACTCAAATCTTATTTGAATAACTATCTGTGCAATATCTTATATATTTAATTTAATTTAATTTAATTTAATAAAACTAAATTATTAATTATTTCTCTAATTAATTAATAGCTAAATTAAATATCTTATATTTAACTTAAATTAAATTTGAATCATATTCAAATATAAGTTTCTCTCCTAACTAATAACTTTAATATGAATCCAATTCACATTAAATTAATATTTGAACTCATTCTAATATTTTATCTCTCATAAATTAATTTTGATTCATATCCAAAATTAAATTTATATAATAAAGTTTTATAAACTTTATATTATAATGTATCATTATACATTAAACTAATTTCCAAAGTAAAAATGAACATTCAAATTATAACCAATATAAATATATCTCATTGTACTTTATGAGCTAGGAAGGGTAGGGGTGAAACGGGTTGGGACACATTCTCAACTCAACCCATATTTTCGGGTAATTTGGATTGGTAACCCGAATAATCCAAATTTAGTTTTCAACCCAACCTAACTCAACCCGTAAAATATGGGTTGGGTTGGGTTGGGTTGTCGGATTGCATATATTTTAGTTTGATTTCAAGCTTCTGAACATAATGCAAGTCCTTGAGGAATTATTCTATAAACATACACTATTGTGAGTCAGCAATAATAATGGAACCCCTTGCTAAAAGTATATAAACCGAAAGACTAAAATGCCCAATCATATCCATTCACCATTCTCTTACTCTATGCTCCATACATCTTGTTTCCATGTTCAAGAGAGGCTAACCTAATACTGATAATATTTAAATTTGAATTGACATGGGATAGGAAAAGAAAACAATCTTTGATTTGCACTCATACTTTCACCATAAACATCACAAAATGGCTCATTAAACCCATGCAAAAGCCAAGCAGAGTAGGTGAATGCTAGTAGTAGTTAGAGATCAAAATTATTTAAGTAAAACCCAACTTCAGCAACTTGACTATTAATCACATCAAATTTAGTTTGATTTCAAGATATTTGCACAAATTTATTTTATGCTTACTTGATACTGTCTCTACTCTTTACTTTACTGTATCAACATTAGTCAATGGAACTCTACAAACTATTGAAATAGAAAGTTAATATACCTGCGGAGGAGGGATCGAAATTTGAGATGGAAATGGACGGAACGAATGTCTCAGATTTGAGACACAAAGGTTGAGATTGGAGATGGGTGAAGCTACTGGCCGATCTCATTATCTTAGGTTCGAACAGAATGGATGTCTCGGATCAAAGACGGATGATAGAGGAGATGTCGGAGACTTGAGATGAAGGAGAAGGAGACGTCGGTGAGATGAAGGAGAAGGAGATGCCAATGAGACGAAAGAGAAGGAGATGTCGGAGACTTGAGTTAAGACAAAGGAGAAAACATCGAAGAAGAAGACGCGCGAGGGAGAGGGAGAGGCAGAAGTCGAAACTGAAAGGCAGAGAGTCAAATACGTGGAGGAAAAAGTCAGAAGGAGAAGACGCGCAATATTGAAATATTAACCTAATTTATTTTTTTTAATAAATAATATTTATTTATTTATTTATATATTATATTAATTCGAGTTAAGTTGGGTTGAACCAAATTTTTCAACCCCTAACGCGAGACCCAACCCAAAAAAATTAATTTTTTTAACCCAACCCAACCCATATTTTAACCTAACCCAACCCAACCCATATTTTAACTTAGCCCAACCCAACCCTTGTTATATGGGTTGGGTAGTCCAGGTTATTCGGGTTCAACCCATATTCTTACACCCCTAAGGAAGGGGACCTAATGGACCTACTAATCAGAAGCTACAATGATCTGAGATTAATTGACTCAACTCATTAACCAGATTAATCAATATTCGTTAACTTTGTGTACACTCTACTAAAGACTCACAGTTGAACTCTTCTCACTGTAGATATATTTTTGTGTCCACGGATATAGACCAATAATAGTAAGTTAGTCCTTCACGAGTGTTTGTAACACCAGCTGGGTCAATTTACCATTTTACTCCTGAGTTATCTCTAATCCTTAAATACTAGTGCTTCTCCAATGAATAATCTGTTTATGGTCCTACTAATAAACAGAAATCCCTTCTCGTGTCATAGAGAGGGTAGGGCCCTTTGTTCAAGACCTTGAGATATCATTTAAGAGAACACTCATCTACTTACCCTAAAGTAAGAAATGAGTGAATTCCATCTTGTTTAATTATGTTCCTAGCTCCCCACTTGGTCTTGTCTCCAAAATGATAAGTTTATTGAGTTGGCGATCTGGCCACTCTCACTTATACAAATCAAAGGACAATCCATCACCAACGGAAGTTCATAACACGCTCAAGATTAAGACTAAGTTACCTAAGTCATCCTAGTGAAATAGAAACCTAACTAGTTAACAGAGTTACATCTAGTTGTTACTATTTCGCAGCCCGATCTTATGCAAACTCATTGCATAGGATACTCTCACTCACATGTCAATTACACAAACAAGTTGGATCATTGTGTTTGTATCAAAAATAAAGTGAGCCGTATCCATAGTGTTACTAGGATAAGGTATCCAACCTTATCCCTATGACCCTTTAAGCTTATCTCGAACATTGATTCCTGTATGTCTCTACATATTGTTCAAGTCTAATTAAACAACTTAGGAAATTAGTTTATTGGATTTGGGTTATTAAGACAAAACAAATAATATAATCAATAACAATTATTACAATAATAACACTTTATGAATAACGGTTAATGGATTATATTTACAATCTACGAGTTTTAGGACATAAATCTCAACAAGGAAAACCTTGAGTTGGATCAACTAGATGTCAAAATAGCTTTCTTATGTGGACATCTAGATGAAACTATCTATATGATATAGCCTAAGGGGTTTGAGGTTAAAGGAAAAGAAGATTAGTTTTGTCTCCATGGACTTAAGCAGTCTCCTAAATGCTGGTATATAATATTCAATGACTACATATAAAGCATTAGGTTCAAAAGAAGTTCCAATGACATTTATGTCTATGTAAACTCATCATTCTATAAGAAAAGGGTTTACTAAATCTCTATGTTGATTATATGTTATTAGCACGAAGTTTTAAAGAAGATTTAACTTATGTCATAGATCTTTTAAAGAGAGAATTAGATATGAAGGATATGGGTTTGTCGAAAAGCATGCTAGGGATTGAGGTTGAAAGAGAAAAAAAATTCTTCTATTCTAAACATAAAACAAACAAACTATTGTGAGAATATACTAAGAAGATTTATTCTAAGTCATGCTAAACCAATCTCTATACCTATTATACAACACTTTAAGCTATCATCAGCTAATTCACCAAAAGAAACTGACTTGGAACACCTAAACCAGATGAAAACCATTCCCTACAGTCAAGCAGTGGAAGGTTGGTAAGTAGGTATATGTCTAATCTAGGTAAAAGACATTAGGAAGCAACTAAATCGATACTAAGGTATCTACTGTGATCAAAGGATGCTAACCCAACCTACCAAAGTACTCAATTGTCTAACCTAGAACTGTATGGGTATGTGGATTCTAATTTTACAGGGGAATTAGACAAACGAAGATCCCTAATAGACTATGTATTTCTATATGGTCCTAATCTACTAAGTTGGAAAGCAAACTAACAACAATCATTCTCCTATCAACAACAGAGGCAGAATACATGGCATTAATAGAAGAAATTAAAGCGAAATTGTGGTTAAAGGGATTAATGAAAGACTATGCCCTACACTTTTCAGTTTTCTTTCTTCGAAAAAAAATTTACTAGTAACCTCAGTGAAAACTAAAGTTTCCTTCCTTACACCAAGATTGGCTTCCCATAAAAAGGAGGAAAAGTTACTAGATCAATATCTTCATCTTCTATCATCACTCCTATCACATCCAAACAATGTCATTGAGAATAGTTAGATGATCTGATATTTTTTTACCTTTCACCATTTTCAACATGTGAAACTACTTCTTCAAGTACGTACACTCGGTTCGAGATGTTTTTTACCTGATACATTACTTCAAACTTCTCTTAAAGCTCATTGGCTATTAAAATTCCATGCACAATTGCAATACCTTTTTTGCCATATTTAGCCAATTGCATTTGCAGCTCTCAAATCCATTTCCTCTCAATCTTTATTGCTCCTTTTAGTCTTCTTAGAACCTTTATTGGACTCTCCTAAATTACAATCATCGCTTAACTCATTAGAATCACCAGTACCCTAGGCTCTCATTTAAGGCCTTGTATAACTTAGCTTGTATCAGCACATCCTAGACTTATACATATCACAAGCCAAAGTTGATCCTTCTATCAAATTTCTCCACATCAAATTTTACTAACTGGGTCTACTTGAAACTAGAGGCATAGACTTCTTTTATGGACTTATCCCCATTCTAGAATTTAATTGATGTGCACAAACTGTACTTCTAATATTTTGTCAATAGCCTAACTGTATCAAGTTGTAGATTGTTGATATCGATGAAAATATCGAGGTTATTTTATAGAAATGATGAAAAGGTAGATTTCAGAGAAGAGGGAAACATGAGGAATTTGGGGGAAATCATGTAATATAGTACAAATCATACTAAAAAATGAATAATCAAAAGTTGCAAAAAGAAAAACAAAAAACACAAATGGAGAACCATCGCACTATTAGGAAATTCCTTATAATCACTCTCACAAATGTAGAGAGATTAGGAAAAGAAAATAACTATCAAAGTTATCATACCGAGAATTACTACCATTTCTCGATGTACAACTATAGTCTAGCCAAGGAAAAACATGAGAATGAAGATTGGAAATCCACCAATTATTAATGGAATTCCTTGTTTTCTCTCTTTGATGCTAGCAACCACGTTTGACCCTTTTTTGTCCTTCTTTCGATTTCCTTACATTACAGCCAAAAGAGAGACAAGAACTTTACTTAAAGAGAGTTGTAGTATCATGCTTCAAAGAATGTGCTTAGTGTCGCAATCATACTTGTCCAAGGCGTGTTTGCCTATGGCTGTATGTTCTAAATACCCCCAATCTATCTTATCTTTATGTCTCGTACATAGTTTAGTTAGTTGCTTTTAATTTTAAGTCATATTGCTTGGGAGTGACGTTTCAGCATTTTCATATGCAAGCCTACCAGAGCTGAAAATGTTCAAAATGTACTATAGGGGAAGCATGGTAGTTGAATCCCTGCCCAAGCATTGTCGTACTCTTTGCAAGCAAACCTCTTTCCTTACAACTGACAGTCTTTAATGCTTATTTTAACGTTGATTTCAATGTATTTCTTTCTTTCTTGGGTTTTATAAAAAAATTTCTCAAGAACGCAAAGAAAGGTTACATCATACATAGACGTTGTCTGCGACTTTCGATTTTGATCGACTGACTTGTTCATCGGGTTAGAATAAGTGTTGTACAATCGTCTATGTCGAGGTTAAAACGCCTACGATTGTGACACTTAGCACCTCTAGAAACTAAACTTTAATTCATACAATCTTGGCTAATCAAGCCAATCAAACAAGAATTATTTTTCAAAAGAAAGAATGGAAATTCAACTAAAGATTAAATTAAAAGAGCAATTAGAAGAAAACATCTCAAAAAAAGTATGCTAGAACTTCTATTCCCAAGAGGGACCTTAGTTGATCATGTTCTACAAAATAGCTTCAAAAAAGAATCATAAGAAAGCTTGCCATTTCTTGAAGAAAAATAGAGAGAATTTTATTTATTTTGTGGAAAGGAGTTTATAAGAGGATTTGGCTCTAAAGTTGTTAAAATCCAAAAATGAAGTGCTTATTACAAAAATACACATACAATTGGGCTTAAATAATCCAAAAAGTCGGTTGGGCAAAGGGGTAGACATGTGTGGGGGATTTTGTCAAATTTCGTAGCACGCAACTGTTTTTTGTTTCGAATTTATGTGCCGACTTAAAATGGAGTGTGTTGTGCAATGCTGGTGAGATCAACGCTTGTTGAGAGTCAATCTCACTCAATCTAACCTACAATTTGGCCTGGCTAATTAACTCCACTAACTTAACATTATATTTAACTGTGAAAAACAAATGTTTAATGACTTAGAAATAGTGTTGTTGTCTATGTTTGGTGTATTGTATGTGTATACTTAATTTCCCATGATGTGTCATTGATTCAAGATCATTACGTGCAAAATGCTTCCAATGTCTGCATCACATACTTCTAATTCCTCATTGTACAAGTTTCCTATTGCTTGCCCAAGTGTAAGCGAAACAGTAGGTTTTCCTCCAAGGTCGAATACAGGGAATTGATATCAAAGCTTAGTTCTAGGATCTACTTATCAATCAGGGGATATAAAAGAATAACTATACAGTATGACAAGTATAAGTAAAACTAACTACTTATATATACTAGAGAACTCTATAGATGATTTAATGAGGGTGGTTGAGATAGTAGAAGCGTGAATGAACTAACTTGTATTAAAGAAGGGGGTGAAGGAATGTTAAAGTGCTACCAGGTGATTAAGCTATGTAAGATGCTTGATGCGATACAACTTACTTAACTAGCTTATGATTAAGGCAAGCTTCTCTTAGAGTCTTTAAATGACACACTTGGTCTCCTTTCAGGATCCAAATGACTAAGCCCAATTAAACAAGGTATATTTAGAAGTGTTTATTTATAAAAGTTATAGAGCTTCACGTTTAAGGGCAACAATCACTCGGCGCCTATTACACACACTTGCTCTCTTGTCTGGATACAAATGATAGAAGTTACCTCGCTAATGTGAAGTTTGTTTTCAAACTCCTCCTTGCGTGTGTTAACCATATCCTTGCTACTTGCCCTCTCAGACAGCTGGTGATATATACTGGCCAAGTGATGAAAATAGCTCAGTTAACACAATAAGAATTATAAGTAAAACTTCTTATAAAAAATCTATCAAAAATCCTAAACTACAAATAACACAAGGACAAATGAACAGTAGAAACGTGGATGGATTGAAAAGTGCAAAAATGTACATTGTATTAAAGAATGTAGACCTTCGGCCACTGTACAATATGAACAAATACAATGTAAAGAATTACAAAAATGGGAAGAATAGAAATGACATTATGAGTTAAGGAAAGATGGAAATGGGATCTTCTTCACTCAGACTACAAGCTTTCACTCTATAGACTGGCCGGAGAAGATGAAGAAGTTCTTTACAGATGGTGGAAAGGTTATTCCTTGCCACCAAATTTATAGGACTCTACCACCTTTTCAGGCATATGGATGGGGGTTCATTCAGACGTCACTCTCTTCATGGTAAGGATGTAGTTCCATTTTATAGGCAGATTTAGGCGGAAAATCTACCATTCTAAGCATGTGAGCGCCGAAAGCTGCCTCAACCATTAAGTCACATCAACTCCATCTACCACTTTTGTCTTTTAACGAATCTCTTCTCACGTTCTGATATGGTCTTCTCACCTAGCCTTCGTGTGATTTTCTCTATGATTCATCAGTTTCTTCTTTTGTTATAATAATGTGTTTAGACACTAAAAATCAAGTGAAGCAGGCATATCGCTTATGTAAAGTGCATTTCTAAATATTTATGCATTTACAACATAAGTAATGTGTTTTGATATACTTCCTATGCATTTTAGTCTCATTGTTCTAAGTAAAAGACCATAATAACTTGTATTTTTATAAGTTATCAATGACATTGCTTATTACTGACATGGATTTTGCAGTGTTGCACCAAATATACAGTTACTGCCTTTCAACACTACAACGTTGGAGTTCTAATTATTTATGAAATTACCCTTTTGCTTGTTTTGACCCATTTTTGCTCGTTTTAATTTCAAATAAAGTGATTCTTGTTGCATTGGACTCACTGATTTGTGTGGATCATTATTTTTTAGGAGTCGTATGCTATAAAAAGTAAGTCAAATTTAGCCCTAACATCTAGGCAGATAGATGGACTAATTCTTCAATGTCGTTAAAGGAGAGCAAGAAAAAAATGATTATTTTTAACTTATATCCCCAGCCAAATCACATTACGAGTGAGAAGCGAAGTAGCTCGACCGATAGTGATAGGAGCAAAGTCATTTGGTTGAGTGAAAGAGAAGGAGTAAAGTTGTTTTATCAAATTTACAAGGGGAAGAAGCAAAGTGTAGCTTGACTAATAAGGGGAGGACGGTGTGCTTTTAGCTCTTTCAACAACAAAATGGTATGATAATACAATATTATAAGAATATGTTGTGATTGTTATTGATCAAGAAGGAAATTAAATCCAAAAGGAACTCAAATTTTTAGTGCGGTTGCTCGAGAATTGAGATAGTTAAATTTCGCTAAAATTAATTTCATTAAATGTTGAGTGCATATATATTTTTGTGCAAGAGAGTTGGCCACTTTTAGTTGTTCCAACGATTATGCTTGTTTTGACCGAATATATCCTCCACCCCTTTTCTAGTTGTAAGGCCTATCCACCTTAGTGTTACAATGGAAAAAGAACTCTCTTCATTACATTCTTTTTAGGGAAATTGCATCAGAAGACAAAAAAACAGTTAGAAAAAACACAACTCATGACACCTATTTTTTGCATATTGCGATATGACAAAATTAGTGATATCAAACAACAATCATAGGACTATCAGAGGGCTATCAAACGGTGATCATAGGGTTATCGACTTTTAAATTTGCTACTTGTGCAATTTAAAAAATGTAGTGACATGAGTCTTATTATCATAAAAAGAAAAATTGCTATTATATAGTTAGGCTATTTCTTCAAGTGAGAGATTAGACCGTGAAACACCTTCATGGACTTTACTAAAATTTTATGATCATGTCTTTATCGTAAGGGCAAAAAACTAACTTTGGTCAGCATTAAGTCATCAAATTATCAACTCTAGTTGTTTTTACATAACATCCTATATTATTTTCTTCTACGCATTCAACTACTTTTTTTTCAATGAATTTGACTACAACTCACATTTTGTTTGTATGTGGTTTGGTTTTTCTTGGTTGGAGCCACTTTTTTTTTTCGAACAGTTTGAGCTAGATGACAAAGTTAAGCTTGGAATGAAGAGAATCGAATTCTCATGGAAGCGTGTGATCGTCATGCGATAAAAAATTCGATTTTTATCCTAACAAAAATAGCAAGATAAATGTGTTTATAGCTAAGGATGAACATCATTAGATTTAATCTAACCTAAACATGCTCTTAGAAAGAAGGAAAAAGGGAGGAATAAACTCACTCTTGATGATTCCTCCATTAATCATGTATTCCTCTCTAGTAGTCACGAACTACCTTCAACTTCTCAAAGAGCCACAAACACCGCTGCAAGGGTTTCCTGCTATCTCTAAGATTTTAAGGAGCTAGATGTGTAGGCTCAAGCACCTTAGAAGAGGAAAATGGATAGAGAGAATTGATTGAGTTGGGAGTTAGAGAGAAAATGAGAAATTGCAGAGGTTAAGGTTTCATTCCAAAATGAATAATGAACCCTTAACCCTTTATTAACAAATTAATCATATAAATTAAATAACCTTAAGTCATATTTATTGTAAAGTTAATTAATTAACAGTTAAATATCATATATTTATATCCATATATCTCTTTTATGATATAGTTCTATATGAATCCAATTCATATAAAATTAATATTCAAAATGTGGATTCATATAAAATTAATATTTGAAATATCATTTAAATATACTTCTATCCTACTTTTACGAATCTAATTCATATTAGTGTTTGAATCTCATTTATATCTTTTATACATACATACATACATACATACATACATATATATATATATATATATATATATATATATATATATATGTTTGAATCTCATTTATATCTTATGTATATATATAGTATAGTTTCACATGAATCCAATTCATATGAATCTAATAGTCGAATCTCATTAAAATATTTATCTCACTCATAATATAGTATGGATTGTAGATCGTGTGTATAATTAACTAATCAACAAAGATTCATAGTTGCAGTCTTAACAAAGACTTGACCCTTCACAAATTGCTCAAAACTACAACAAAATGTTGATCCTTTAACTTCATTCATCAATATTTATTAACTGTCGATCACTCCAAAAAATATCGATAGCTACATTTGTGAGGCCCTGAACCAAAAAGGGAGCCTTGTTGTAGTTTTGAGAAATTGGTATGGGTGAGGATTAAAATTTCCCAAATATGAAAAATTACATGATATCTAAATATTTTATATGATTAATGTTAGATGTCAAATTGAGTAGAGAAAAACTACAACTTTTACATAAAAATAATAGTAAATTTGTTTGCAGGGAAGAACGTGACATGTAAAATAGAGTAAAATGTGTAAAGCAACCAAACACACTTGATGTTTAAGTCAAAACGTCAAAAACTGTTGAAATCTTAGAATTTATTATTGAGAATTACTTACTTCTTGCAACTATAATGATGTAGTTATAGAAATAAGATGATAAAGTTCATAAAGATTTTCAAAATACTGACCTTAATAATGAGTCACATAATTTAAGCAATGCATTTGGCATGCACATTTATAAAAATGGAAGCCTTGACCTTGAGATAAAGCTTTAACTTAAAGTCTCACTAAAGAAATTAACCCAAAAAGAAGATGTTAGAAAAAATCTACCACTTCTACTGTAGAAATGAGTAGAAAACTAACAGAGAAATTAAGAGAAAGCAATAAAATGCGAGCACAAGAATTTACCTAAAAAAACTTCCAACTTAGAGAACAACCATGAACAAGAAAGAAATCCACTATGTGAAAAAAATGCCACAATCACACACAATAATTTTCTCTCTCCTTACCTTAGTTACAAGAGCACTCTCTCAAAACTTTTAACTACTCACACCTTTTTCTCACTTTTAAATTAGAGAATAAAAAAGAAATTTAAATAAAGTTAGTATACTAAGTATAAAATGTTTTTAAATTGGACAACTGAAAAACTAAAGGCATAGGCTCATTTTATAACTCGTGGCTTTCCTAAACCTTTTCAATGTAGAACAAGTTCATATAACTTTCTGTTAAAGCTATATTTGACTTACTTTTTATTACTTAACTCTCCTCTGTTTCATCACTTACTTACCAAATCTCCCACTTTATAGAAAATAATAATCTAGACATCACAACGAATCCAACGTAATGAAAACTACTTAAAACGGAGCTAAAAAATGAGCAAAAACAAGTCAAAACAAGATCAGTGGGAGTTTCGTAAATATGTATAAAAATTGCGCCATGGAACCCGACCAAGTGCGGCGGTGCTCCAAACTTTAAAGGTGCATCTGATGGAAAGATGCAAGCACAGCGGAAAAACGGATACAAAAAATTATCCTAATTGCCCCTAGGAAACATGCAACACTAAACTATAACAATAAGGGTTTAGGGAATACAACCTTTGAAGTTTTACAATAAAACTTTAAAATAACTCCACGTACACAAACTGGGACAACCACTGAAATTTACTTACTATCCTCCGGACAAAGAACCGGGTTGTGGGACCCAATTTAGTGAAGGAAAAAGGAGAGGTATAAGAGAATTGGAAGAGTCAAATTTGATTGAGATTTTGGAGTAAAAATTCTAGAATTTTTTCAAATTGGAAAAAAGATTTTAAACCATTTGAAATTACTCCTATGTATAACTTAATTACATGCAAAAATGCATGTAATTAAATTGCCAAATCTCAACACTTATTATTCCACTAACAATTAGTGGAACTTAGTGGGCTAG
>JBBPDI010000015.1:10073930-10086503 GCA_037974545.1 Cucumis variabilis | reverse complement strand
TATGGGTTGTTGTATCTTTTCAAGATAAAAAATAATTAAAGACGGATAAATGCATAACATAAATTAATTACAATATAAAAACAAAATATCATGCAAGTGAAAAAAATGGTATTTGCTAAAATTAAAAAAAAAAAAGTAGTTTTGCCATTTTCCAAAATGACCCCTTAAAACGTTGCTATATCTCTTGTTGTATGGTTGTGGTTCTTGTTAGAATAAAAACTATTGATGTTATGGTTGCCACTTCTAACCCATCTACCTGCCTATTTATAACTCAACTTTGCTACTTTTTGTGAGACAATATAACAATTATATTAAAGATCTTATCAGTCCAAGAAATTCACGTTGTCTCCGTAAGACAAATTTACTCACCATAGTGTCGGGGTTTCGAGAGTAATTACCTTCCAAGATAGAACATATGACCTTTCTCTAGACGTGGTTGATCAACAAGTGAAACATTATGGATGTACCAAACTACAACAATTTGAAGATAGAGTGAAATACTTTTTGGAGAAGGTAAAAGATTATGGAACAAAATCTTATTTTATGCATTTAAGAGAGCACTTAATTTAAAGACTTATTTGTGGTCATTCAAATAGTCATTCATTTTCTCTAATTTTGACACACCTCATTCCGAAGAACCTCCTCACTAGGCCCGAGATGTGGCGAAAGAAAACCAACATCGTTCTTCTTCTAACAATGCCTGTCAACTCTAAACATAAAATACAAAAGAAAATGTCTATATTTGAAAACAATAGTTTCAATATTTACAAAACACTTCCAGGTTTACCCAACCTTTGGATAATTTGTTCAAACATTCTTATATAAACAAAACTAAGTTCACAGTTCCAACTATGGCAACACAATAAGTAAATAAATAAATAAACTTTACAAATTCAAACTCTTATACTAGTCTATTATAGACAACGACAATTAAGTCTTCTATTAGCTTACCTAAAAATTTATCATGCATGCATGGAATGAGCCGTACAAAAATCTAATCAAACTTCTAGCAGAATAGACGAAACTTTAACTGGCATTAGAACCACAATCTCTTCCTGCTAGGGAATTAAACATTGAAAGGATAAGCTATAAAGCCTCGCGAGTGATAACTTTTAAAACAAAATATGTTTACTCAAACAAGTACGCAACACATATAATAAAATCTTATAAAGTACTTTTCTAGGCAAATATTTCTAGCAAAGCAACTCATGACTTAGAATCAACTAGCTTGACTTTACTACATTGTGGTAGGGCACGTACAATACTCCAATCGTCTTTCTTTCTTATCTTAACCTTATGATGTAGCAGGGCATGCACATTAATCTAATTGTCTTTCTTTCTAACTTTTTTCTACAATGTAGTAGGACACACCCAAGACTCCCATCATCCTCATTGTAGTGGAGCACATCTGACACTCACGACCACATTGATGTCATGAAGTACACTCAACATCGACAACAACATAGTCTTCTATATGCACATAATATCATTATAATCCTAGTCTCAGTCTCAATCATGTATCTAGTATCACTCTTAGAAATATCAACACATTTAATCATGATTTTCTCTTAAGATCTGCTAGCTTAAGTCTCAACTTAGTGTGAGGACAAATATTGACCAATTTTTAGCTGTCTTATTTTCAATTCACATCATGCATATGTTTATTATTTTGATAATTTTATGCAGAATATGAAATTAGACTTTGATACGAACCCAGCAACATGAAAGTCACATAATTTAGAATTCATCTATTTGACTGTAACAAAAAAAATGTTGTCAAAATGATTGTGCAAGAAAATGTATACGATTGTGCAAGAAAAAGTAAACGATAGGGTAGAAGTGTTAACGATCGTTTACCATTGTTAACAAGATTGTTTAGCATGACCAACACGATTGTTTAGATTTGAATTCATTTTTCCATCATTTAAAAAGAACTACATGATCGTGTGGAAATGATTATTTACCGTAGTAAACACGATCCTTTAGCATGGTGAAAACGATCATCTAGATTTGAAACATTTTTTTCATTGTTAAAAAAAACTACACGATCATGTTGATACTACCTGCATGATCGTGTATCATTTCCTACACTATATGATCGTGTATCATTTCCTACATAATCATTTAAATTGGAAGCATTTTTCCTATCGTTAAAAAAAATTACACGATCGTGTATAGTATTACACGATCATGTATCATTTCCTACACGATCGCGTATCATAATGGTTTAGAAAAATAATTATACGCGCGTGTTTGGCCGATTAATCGCGTATTGACTAGAACATATTTTTGTAATTCTTGTGAACTTTTTCTGTTTTCAAAATTATTCTATACAATATAAATATTCTATCAACTTATTATATTTTTTTTTAGAAAAAACTCCTTAGTATTATCCCATGCAAACACAGTTAACAAATTCAAAAAAAATTAAATGAAAAAAAAGTAATCAGACAACTAATTAAAACTCTCTTTTAAAAATCAAACTATAAACTTTCCAAGTCAAAAACATTAATTAAATTATTAACTAATTCAAACATAATTCAAATACATATATCTCATAATCAAATACAAAGATAATGGTATACACCCCACCTGGGTAAAAATAAAAACTCTGGTATCCAACATTTCAAAATGACCTTATTTACTTGCAAGTTGGTGTACCAAGTAACATATTAAAATATTTCAACAAAAAAAGAAAAAATATACACGAATTGAACCATACCGTTGGGATGTTTTCCAATTCAATGGTCTTTTTAAATTTAGTCCATATTGTTGTTAAAAAAACTGTTTAGTCCATTATGTTTTCTATATCTTAGAGCCTTCCATTCCAGCTTTTATATACTCTCACATATTATGTCATAAAAACATAATGACATTACTGAAAAATATCAAACATAATTTACTAAACAGAAGCCTTCCAATGCTGATTTTAAGCCAAATTTGAAGAACAAAGGACATTTTTTCTATTCTGAATGCTTTTTTTTTCTTTTTTTTTTACACAAGCAAGACAAGAGTTTTCAACTACAATTATTCATCTCTAATACTGATAGATATCAATATGTTCTTTTTTAAAAAAAGAACGTAAATTCTATTAACTTGCAAACAACCATATATCATAAAAAGTTAAAAGATAATTATAATAACATTCTTAAAGAATTATAAATATTATAAATTTTAAATCGCTAATACACATATTAGTGATAAAGTCTACCATTGATAGACTTCTTATTTGCGATATAATTTACCATTTATAAATTTTGAGAGTTAGATAGAAATTTTTCTTTTAAAGTTGTGTACTAAGTTAAATCAGATTGTGATATATCATTAGATTAGATCAAATTGTGATACATCATTAGCAAACTAAACCGTTATAATTTAAAATTGAATTAAATTGAGAAAAGAAACTTCTATGCATCATATGATTTACATAATAAAAAAATAATAAAACTTTTAATTTATTTTTATTAGTGAGTTGATGAAACGAAAGAAAGTGGAGAGAGAGTGGTATAGGTGGGATCCAGTTGATGAGATCAATCAAGCCCACTCCCTCTGCCCTCTGATTCCTCTTCCAGCAAATATCATTCCCCATAACATTAATTTATATTATTATTAATATTTAATAAAAAAGGACATTTAAAAATATCAAATAATAAAAAAAATTATAATATTTATAAATCTAGTAAAATATTACTCATTCACACTAATACACGAACTATTATTACCTATCGTTCCTACATACTATAGACATTGATATATGTATAAATTTTACTATATTAATAAACATTTTTAGCAACTTTATTATTAACGATAATTTTCTTTACAAAATAAAATAACAAATAATTTATAGCATTCTTGATTTAATGAATAATGGAGAAAAAAAAAACTTGAAAATTTATATAGAATAAATACTCTTGAAAACTATACACTTTTTGAAAAGTCATGGAATTGCTTCTGCTCGACCTTGCTCTGCCTGGATCGCCCATAGGATTTTAATTGAATTTTGATAGCATAGCACGCATGGGTAATTGTAAAAGAAAATAAATTTAATGAAAATGCCTCAAGTCCCAAAAATATTATTATATTATTCTTTTATATCCTTTCCTAAATTATCATTGGCTTACTTAAGAAATTTCCACAACTAGTCCCAAAAACTAGTTTCCCTAGTCAAGTGTTTGGTTGCTCTCTAACACTACATCCCATATTCTTCGCAAAATATCAAGGAAAATAAAGTAAATATGTTGATATTGTCTTCGTGGGCGGATCTATTAAGAGGTCAGGGACATGTGCCCCCATCACATTCCCGAATTTTGTATTTTAATATTAATTTTAAAGTATTAAATTACAATATATATTAAATAATGCATCATTTTTTATTATATATTGTCTTTGGTATAGTGGTTGTGCCTCTCCTACAAAACCTCAAGATCTTGGAATTCAAATCTTATCTTCTACAATTATTATTTTTTTTGTTCATAGTGTCCCCTACATATGATTTTTTGACACGTCACTTAGCGAGTGATATCTTTAGTGACAGAATTTTTTCACTGGTGCCCCCCTACATATGATTTCTAGATACACCACTGATTGTCTTTTGCAAACTATGTTTTATTTATTATTTGCATATTGATAAGTCGAACAATTTACGTTTTCTTTGTCATTTATGTAATCTGAATGGCAAGTCATAATTCTCGGTCTGGTCTTTTATATTTTTCCTAAGTAAATTTATTGTAGGGTTTAAAATCATAGGCGAGATTTGAGGGGTTTTGAACTGAAATTGCGTTTTGCCCCAAGATTTAATTGATTTTATTAATTTTTTGTACAAGTATGTATTTTAATTTTTTTCAGATTTTTTTCAGAATGTCCAATACATTTGTTGGTTTTGGGTAACTAAGTAGCACGTCTATCATCAAGGTATAATCGTCTAAGCCTAAAGGCTTTATTCTATTTGAATTGAACAACTCGGCCTATACCGCAAACCTATAATAGCATCAGACTCATCTCGCCTTATACCTCAAGCTCATTGCAATATAGCTCAATTTTTTTAGACTTTGCAAAAAATCGAAACTAACAATAACTCAAAGTAGACCAATGGATAAAGTTCATTAAAAGTGAAATACCTCAACGAACTGAAGTTTAAGGATGCACTAAATTGTTTTAAGTACGTGAAAAACAATTGAATTGGGTGATTTTTAGAGTAAATAAAACACTAAGAACTTGGCCAAATTAAGAACCTTGATTCGTAAACATGAAAATGAAGGATTATTTAAATCAAGGGATGTTTTGTAATGTGAGGCCCCAAACGCGATCTGCACTACGCATTAAGACTACACACAACAAGAATGTGTGATGCATTGAGATTGCACTCGATGGGAGTTTGCCACTGGAAGTGTTTTGAAGAACTTTGTAAGGTGTTCCAATTATGCAGTAAGAAGAGTTACACAATGAGATGGTTGACCATGAAATAGTTGACGTCATCTTTGTGTAATAAGTTGGTGAGTTGATTTGACCATGCCGCCAATTGAGTTCAGAATAAGGTTGCAGTAACACTTGACGTTTTGTTATCAAATGATCCTCATTGTCGAGCAACAACAATCATTTTGGCATGGGAAGTCTCACCAAAAAGGCTTATAAATAGGAGAAGTCCAACCATTTTTTAGAACTATTTTACCTTGTAAAAGAGTTGGACAAATTTTAAAGATTTTCAATGATCCACCATAAGCTCGAATTCAACAAGAAGTTGCAAGAAAGTGCAAGAGAGCTTCAGCTAAGGACTTAGGCGAGGAAGTTAATTGATAGTGAGTGGTTTCTTCTTAAAATGTTTTCAAACTAAAAGAATTTCCACTGTATTTAAATTCCTATATGTTTCTCTATGAAAATCTTGAGTTGCATGATTTCTCCTACATTCTCAAAATTCTTTAAAATGTATTCGGTTTACAAATGAATTCAATTTGAAAATGATCTGGAATATTAAGATGAATTGATCTTTAGTACCCTGCACGATGAGATACCTCACACTTGTTGTGTGTTCTAGTGTGGGACGCCTTATCCTCGGTATGTGATTTAGGATAAGATGCCTTATTCTTGCTCTGTGTTCTAGAATAGGATATCTCATACTTGCTATGTGATTTGGTATGGGGTGCCCTTAGCTTGTTGTGTGTTCTGGCATAGGAATTATATGAGTTATGCGTGATGGAATTGATGGAGAATTTGCTGCTGTGTTGATATTTTTTTCTGCACAGCCAAAACTTACAAAAAGAGTATGGCAAACGCTTGAGTTGAGGATGGTACAAAGATGTAATTAAATGTAACACGTAGAATGATTATGTGATATAATCTATAAAAACGTGTTATGTGAATTGCCCTCATGCGATATGGTTATGATTAATGACTTGCAAGAAGAAAATAGTTTCTAAATGATTTGCAAAGAATTGCCCAAAAGATTTGAAGATGCAAATCACCTAGTAAATTGAAATGATATGATTTGAATGCATATTTCTATTGAAACACGTATATTTATTTATATCGCCTAGTTTTCCAAAAAGAAGTGCAATGTGTTATGCGAATATTTTTTACTTTTTTCTAATCTTTCAATTGTTTGTTTTATCCCCTTTCCCCCTCCTCCCCCTGGTACCGAAGGACATCCACTAGTTGACTTTTCAAATTGAATGCCTGCAATGCCATAATTGCATCCCATCAACTTGTTAGTATACCTAGTTAGTTTGCTTAACATGAAGAGTCATAGGTGCGAATATCAATGAAGTTCTCTGTACTTGTTTAAGTTGTACTCTGCCATCAAATATCAATGAAGTCCTTTTATTTCAAAAGGAGTTATGATCTTGTGTTAACTTTCATGTTTGTGTTTATTTAACTTACTAGGCATTCTTCATGCTATCTCATGAAGAGATTCACATTGAATGTCTAAGTGGACATGCCTCCACATGGTGCCATGAAGCAATCTTGGGGCAGTGCGTGACACGTTTGTATAAGAGATTAAGTTCTTGGAAAAAGTCTTAAAAGTTAGAGTTATGCATATAGGAGTCACATGATAGAGTTATGAAAGTCTATTTTATTGAAGTGTTATAGAGAGTTATGGCATCACGATGAAGGCTGAGGCGAGGCGGGCAAGTAACAACTGGTGTTCCACCTATCAGAAACACTAATAAAACGCAAGAATATGACGAGATGTCCAATAATTCCCATGGACATGTTGGGAAAAATGCAGAGAAAAGTATGTTTAACCACTTTGCTCAAAGATTAGGTTATCATTTTAGGCTTACACCTCCTACCATAGATAAGAGGTTTAGTATTGAAAGATTGAAGGCGTCGAGAGAAACGAACTTCAAAGGAACCACTAACCCAATTTATGCTGAGAAGTGTTTGAATTTGATAGAAAAATGTTTTGGGCTAATGGAATTCCCTGAAGAAAGAAAAGTAAAGTTAGCAACATTTTTGTTATAAAGAAGTACCGAAGACTGGTGAACTCTTCATCCAGAAAGAGTTGGAGGAATAGGTTTAACTCATGGGAGGAGTTCAGAAAAGCATTTCAAAATAAATTCTATCCTCGTTCCTTTTGTGATGCAAAAAGGAATGGATTTATCAATTTAGTACAAGAGGACGTGACTGTCGTAGAGTGGTCTTGTGTGGATTCGTATTGTTATTGTGGTCTATGTGATAAGTCATTGGTTATGATCACTGTATGTGAAGTACTCACTATGTACCTCTTCATCACATAACCATTGAATCATTGTTGAGTACAAGTTTTCCTACTGCTTACCCAAGAGCAAGTGAGACAGTAGGTTTACCTGGATGATCAAAGGTCGAACACATGGAATTGATTCAATAAACTAGTTCTAGGACTGACTTATCATCTAGGCGATATAAAAGAATTAATTAAATAAAGTATAAAATAATCAAAACCAGGAATAAAACTACTTATGCTTGCCGAGAGAATTTATAAAGGAGAGTAAATGGATGTAAGATGGAATTACGAACTAACTTGTATGTGAGAAAAAAATGAAGAAAGGTCTATGCATTATTAGGCAATTACGCAATGAGAGACACTCAATACGATATAACTTGCATAATTAGCTCATGGTTAAGGCGACCTTATCTCAAAGTATTTAAACGTCACACTTGCTCATCTTTCAAGATACAAATGACTGTGCATGATTAGACAAGGTATATCTAGAAGATTTCACTTATAACACTTATAGAACTTCTTATTTAAGAACAACAACCTTTGATTGCCTAATGTTTGCACTTGTTCACCTTTCGGGATACAAATGTTGGAAGTTATCTCGTAAGGTGAAGTTTGTCGCTAAACTCCTCCTTGTACACATTAGTGCTACTTGCCCTCTCGGGTAGTTGGCAATGAACGTTGGCCAAGCGATGAATATAGCACAACTAATGTGATTGGAGTTATAAGCTACACTCTCTATTAAGAAATTATAACAAAACTAACTATTAATAACACATTGACAAGTGAAAAGCCAAGAGACGACAAATTGAAAAGTTATAAACATGTAATATATATATATAAAGAATGTAGGCCTTAGGCCATTGTACAGTATGAACAAAATATATTAAAAATAAGTATAAAAATGAAGAGAAAAGAGAGTGGAATAATATTACAAGTTAGGGGGTAAGAGAAATATGGATTCTTCCCTACTCAGAGGTTAAGCTCTAGCTTTTACACTGACCGGAGAAGAAGAAGAAAATGTTATAGACGACGAAAAGCCTATTTCTTTCCACCATTCTCTCGCTAGGTAATGATCTATCCAGGCCTTCTTCCCATAAATGCAACTCACTGGACCATGTAGGATCCTTTTCAGTCCATTAAGACCTCCTTCTCTTAGTGTGGATAAAGTCTTTTTATAGGCTACTTTTGACAGAAACTTCTATTATTTTGAGATTGTTAGAGGTGATTGTAGCCTTATAAAGTCACATCAACTCCCATTACCATTCTTGTCCTTTAGTGAGTCTTCCTTGCATGATAACGTGGTTCCTCTCTTGAAAATGTTATTTTCCAAGCAAGTTCTCATCGCGTGGCCTTTGCGCGAGATGTCTCCTATATGATTCACCAACTTCTCCCTTCCTACTTATCCTGCGTTTAGACATTGTAATCGTAAAGCATACACGATGCTTATCTAAGATGTATTTCTTAATACTTATGAATTTACAATATAAGTTACGCATTTTAATCATCTTCTTATACGTTTTGACCTCATTATTCTAATAAAAAGAGCTATAATAACAGATATTTATACACGTTATCACAAAGTATGAAAGATGTTTACTGAATTGGCTAAATAAGCATTAGCCTTTGTGATTGATCAAGTGGTCAAATGTAAACATTTTGAAGACGGTTCAAAAACAAAAATTAGAGTACTAGTGACAACCAGCACAGATTGGTCAAATTTTTCTTAAGTTGGTTGACGCAGCCATGCATGTTGAAAGAATTTTGGTTGAAGATGAGAAAAGAAAGAGTGTGAAGGGAGGCCGACGTAGCCATAATACTAGTAGTATGCAAGGAGGCAAATGACACGACGACCACAAGTGTTTTGTTCTAGGCATTCACAAAAGACATTTTAAATCTCATTCTCATGTTCCTTCTATATCCAAGAGGAGTTATGGTGCCAAATTTCAAAAGCAAAACAAGAATCAAAGAAGAGGAAATGTCGTAGCTTAGTCAGATGACATGTAAACCCCAAACCTTGGAAAGAAACCCTATGTCCTTTGAAGTGGTGAAAATAGTTAAGGTAAGTAGTTAAAGGAGGAAACTTTTTGGCTAAGTGTCAAAGGAATAAGAGCTAGGAATTTAGGGTTTAGTGGTTTTCTTGGTTTTGTGTAAGAAACCAAAGAAATGGAATTAACCTCTAAATAAGTATCATTGGGCATTTAGGGCATGTCAATGCGTTTAGAGGTTATATTGGGGTTGTTTGGCAGCCAAGGCATATGCATTAGGCGTTCGGAGGTTATTTTGCTTGTGATTAGGCGTGAAGAACCTCCAAAGGAATGTCATGGACGAGAAAAGATGTTATTGAGAGGTTAGAAAGGCTTTACTTATTGGTTTTGTGGGCATTTTAGAGGTTAGGCGATAAGGACAAAGAGGTTAGCATGCCACGCGAGAAGAGCTTGGAGATTAGCAAGGCAATGTCACTAGGCGTTTTGGATTTTTCAAGGGGCATTTGGTGTTTTGGTTAAGTGTTTTGAGTGAAGTGTAGTGAGATGATTAGTCAGTTAAGTGGATTCCACGTGCCTTTGCATGCTTAAGTTAAATTTCAGCAAGCAAAGGATGTCAAGAATTTCAAATTCAAGAATCAGTATAAACAAGTCAGATTGAATTTTCATCCATTTCACTCTGGCATTTTGACTGAAATTACTCACAAAATATCACATTTTGAATTTTATGTTTAGTTGAGGGTTGTTGAACCACTTTGAGAAAAGGATTTTGAGTTTTAGTTGAAGAAAGGGAGGAAAGTTAGATTTTGAGTGAATCTATGCAAGGTGGACTTCCAGATGGTTGTAGAGTTCATCCTTTGGAATCTATAACTGAAATTTTGAGGTAAGAAAGTTAAAAAAAATTTACACATTTTTGTCAAAGGATGCTTTCTCAAAAGAGTTTTGGATTTTTAGTTATTTTTTTCAAAGTCGAGCTAGTTTTTGGGCAAAGGGGAGAGGTTGGCCAAGTGATAAGGTAAGACTAGGAAACATGGGCAAGTGTTTTGGGAAGTAAGAGGTTACTGTGTCTGGTTTTTGGTGTTGGATACACAACCTATGCGTGAGATACACATGGCCAAGAAAACACGCGAAGAAGAGGGGCTATGCGGAAGGTTAGCACGTGGGCATGCCCAGCACGTGCGTCAAACCTCTTGTGAGGTTAACATGCGGGCATGCCCAACACGTGCACCAAACCTCTTGTGAGGTTAGTACGCATGCAGTCTAACACGTGGCCAAGGCCCTGCCACCCACCCATGCATGCCAGATAAATAGGAAAATAATTATGTGGGAAAATAAATTAAAATTGAGATCGAACTACCACTAGCATTGACCCACTATTCTCTAGACTTAGAATTGGGTTGTAGGATCCGAATGGTGGAGGAATACAAAAAGATGGAATTGTGAGGAGAAACTTAGATTAGAGATTTTGTAGAGAGAAAAAAAGAGTTTTGGTTTATTTTTTAATTCCAAATCAAAAAATAAAATCTCACCAAAAGTGCTAGAGTTTTTTTCTCCCATTTGCAATAAACCAATTTTCAACCAAACCACATGCAAGAATGCAGGTAATGGGATTCCTTTATCTCAACACTTGACATTCCACTAACTATTAATGAGCTAAGTGTCTTGCATACAAGACGTCAATTGCAAATCACATGTACGTGATAAACTTGTCAAATCTCAACAAGAGTTATTAACATTTAAATCTAACTGTCATAATAGGTACTTTTTGTTGTAGTAGTTCCTTACTTGGCCGCCAAATCCATGACCAAACACCCAACCTTTAAAGGTTTTCAAGCCTTTTCTTACCGCCCAATGACATCCCTTTCGAAGGTTCTTAAGCCTTCCTTTGCCGTCAACACACCCTTAAACATCCAAAAAAAACCAACATTTTGACACTAAGCCAAAATTTCTCGACTTTTCTCTTCTTTTCAAACCTAAACTTAAAATTCAAAATATTTTTACCTTCTTTTCTCAAAAAATTCACTTTCTCTTGACCTTGACTAAGCTTAATAGATTCCAACGTGATGGAAACGATAAACATACGCAGCGGAATTAGGATCAAAATTTTACTCTAATTGTAACTAAATGATTTAGTGATTAACATGCATAGAAAACCCTAAAATAACAAAGATAGGGTTAAAAGAAAAAATTCACCTTTGATGCTTTTCTTTTCTTGTAATTTCCTCACATGATTTTCACGATCTTCTCACGAAATCGAAGTCGAGACTACCACTAGCGTTGACCCGCTATTCTCCGGACTTATAATTGAGTTGTGGGACTCAAAAATGGTGGAGAAATAAAGAGAGGTGATATATTTGGAAGAACCTAACCTTTTGGTTTTTCCTTTTCTTTTTGTTTTTGATGTTGATAATGAGAGAGATCAAAAGAAAAATGTTCTTGGTTTTTGTTTTTGTAATTTTCAATTACAAAATTAATTTTCAATTTCAAATCCAAGAGTCATTTCACTTTTTCATAAAACTTGTTTACAAGCAAACTACATGCAAGAGCTTCGAGTATAACCATTGGTGACCTACATGTTATAATTGTTATAAGGTCTCGGCTTTGATTTCGTAAGGAGATTGTGAAAATCACGTGAGGAGATTACAAGAAAAGAAAAGCATCAAATGTGAGTTTTTTCTTTTAACCCTATCTTTGGTATTTTAAGGTTTTCTATGCATGTTAATCACTAAAATCGTTTAGTTACAATTAGAGTAAAATTTTGATCCTAATTTCACTACGCATGTTTACTGTTTCCATCATGTGGTATCAGAGAATGCTTAATTTTACTCAGTTGCATATGGTGGGATTTTTTCAATTTATTAGATAAATTGTGTGTTGAACTAAAATGGATAT
>JBBPDI010000015.1:10046233-10065986 GCA_037974545.1 Cucumis variabilis | reverse complement strand
ACCGTATGTGAACAATTATCTATTCAGTCATACACCACAATTTAATCCAAGTGCCAGTCCACATCCATCCACACATAAATATATATTTTCCAGTTGAACACAACACACAAGAAATTATAGGTATACATTGTAGAGTACAAACCATAACCTTCATCGCCCCTATATTCAGATTTATCAAAACCTTTCATTACATTCAAGATTACAAGTGGGTCCAGTAGAAAAATCTCTTACCTTAACGTTACCTAAGTACCTTAGTCGAACTAATGTCCACGAAAGCAACCTAAACATTAACAACATAAGTCAACATCCATTAAACAATCTCATTCATTCAATTCACTCCATGTGTGAATTTGGTAGCTTACCCAAGCCGATGGAAAGTTGAATTCCACCTTATCCTATTGAAAAATCAAGGACTCACTCACTGACCTCAACTTGGCACCTTCAAGAACAACATTACACAATCGTTTAATTGACATTATACCTCAACGAATCTATTATGCAAAACCATCAAATTCACTGCCACAAGCTTACACTACAATCTGATACAATGTTTCACTACTTACCCAATGGTAACGAGTGGAGTTTCACCCAAAACCAATAGTTGTTGTGGACCCAAAGACAATCAAGCGCTACCCTCAACCTAAGATAGAACCACAGTCAACAATTATTCCAACCAAAATTACTTGAATTTGTTCAACACATCAACATCCCTACTTAGATTTTTCTCAAAGAAATTTTAACTTACCAAGGTATTGGCGATCCGAACTCCAATGAACCTTTTTGCAAACCTGAGGATCCTATGCCAAAACGCCAAGCCTTCAAGAATAAACACCAATTCGACCCATCAAACAACATCCATCTCAATGTAAATACAATGTAAAACCTTGTAATTACCCATCAACTTCATCTTTACCAAACAAACTTACAACAAAAATTGGTGGCAGAGGCGTTTGCAGGAAACACAAGTATGAACGTGCAGCCGATTTGGGTACGGGCAACTCAAAATTAACGGCTGGAATATGGGGAAAAATGGAGTAACACGGCATTCACGACTTCACGATGTACTACCTTACGAACGGGCGGCGGCTTTATGAGTGTGGCACGGTTGGGCTTCGTCGGACTGTACAGGCACGGAGAAGACGACGTAGCTACTCTCAGTTCACGATGGTGCAGATTTGGATAGGCTCCACGGCACGGACGATTTGCTTTAACTGGGGTTTAGGTTGAGTTTGAACGATCGATGACAATGCTCGGGACGGTCTGGGTGGCGACATCTGTAATGGAAGAGAACGGAAAATGGATGGGGGTAACGGTCGACGGTGGCTAGGGCAGAAGAGAGGAGAAAATGGAAGAAGAAGATGGGGGAGGGCTGTTGCGCGCGAGGAAGAAGAGGGAATTAAATTTTTTTTAATAATAATATATTATTATTTTTATTATTACCCTTTAAATACTATTTTTCCTCCTTCACTTCTTTTCTTTTCCATTAGAAAATTTTCTCTTCCACCTAAGTATAATAAAATAACTCCTAAAAATTTCAAAAATTCTAATAATCAGGTAATTTAATTAAATCAAATACCTGAGACTCGGGGAGTTACAATATTAATCTAAAGTTGTCAAATCCATGTAACAGAAATTATTCCAATATATACCTTGTGGACATTATTGGTCTTGATGGATCTATGTAATACCCTTAAGTTCTCCAAAGAAGGTTAAACATATACATGTTATTACTTGCAACCTTAGCTGTTCATAAACAGTAATGTGGATCATGCATGATGTTATGGTTGTTTAACAAGCTCTATATTTTCTGTTTTGTATTTAATATCAACTTTGAATATGAACTCACAATACATTGACAATAGTAGATTCATTTTACTTATTAACTAAATGAATGTTAAATGTTAGTTAGTTGATAAGTGTAAATTTGTAATCTCTATGTTTGCTGAGAAATGTACTCACCTCTTAATTTATAGAATATCCAATTTTTATATTAGTGATTTTGAATTGTTCGTAGTAGTTTAGTATAAAGTTTTTGTTAAGGATAACACATGTTTGCGGTTTGTCTTTTATTTTTTTTCTTAGACAATTGATGGTTAATATAACCTACAATTCTTGTATTTTGACTTGTTAAATACTTCATTGATGATTGTCCTTGTCTTTCTTAGGTACTTCCTAATATTGTTGTTGTTAAATATTTGAGGGATGATTGTGCTAATGGTTGACTAGAGGATTCCTCATAGTATAAAGGTTAGTACAACATGTACATTCTCAACGAGCAACCTTTTCATTGTATCGTTTTATATGTGTATGTGTTGAGATTATCAAACTACAAACTTTCAAAGATGAATTGTTTTTCTTTTTCGCTAAAACATGATAAATTTTATTGTAGGTTGTTGCTTCAAGAATTATTTGGTGAAACTTACTATGAGACTCCATGACGTATTAACACTTGAAAAGACATAATTATTGAGGGTTAGAACATAATTTAATGTTTTAGAGTCTTATAGTTAGTAGTTTTGTTTATCTTTATAAATTGAGATTAGTTTGTGGAGAGACATGAAGAGTCATATTACATGTATAATTTTGTTGTAATTTATGTATATTATTGTAAATTACATCACTTATTTTTAAAGAATGAAATAATTGTTGATTGGAATGTTTATTTTGTTGATGAATCTATCTTTATTTGAATGATTTTTATATAGGAAATGAGAAGTGAGAAATGTCAAAAGTGTCAAGTATACAATTTTACTTGACGTGTAAATAGTGTCAAGTATACGATCTTACTTGACGTGCAAAAACTATCAAGTATACGATTTTACTTGACATGTAAAAGACGTCATGTATAGGATCTTACTTGACACGTAACAAATGTCAAGTGCGATAGATTACTTGATGTTAATACAGTGTCAAGTAAACATATACTTAACAGCTTTTTAGTGTCAAGTAAACGTATACTTGACGATTAATACAGTATCAAGTAAACGTATACTTGATGGTTTTTTAGTGTCAAGTAATGTGACTATACTTGACAGTCGATTACTTGACGTTTTTAAAATCGTCAACTATACATTTACTTGACACTGTATTAACGTCAAGTAAACCAATTTATATAGTAGTGAGATATAAGTTAAGTTCAGAGTTTGTTGGTTTTTAATCCACTACAGCCACTTAGTCCCCTTTCCCTCCATCTCTCTTCATATCGACATGTCGCATTTCATCTTTCCTCCTAGTTCCATCTTCTATCTTCTCTTTTTCCATCTTTTTGATCTCTACCACCAATCGACCAGTATACTAGCCGATCTCCATCTCTATTTTTTTTATTCTTGTATTGATTCAACTTTTGTTGATCCTCGTCTCAAGCTTTAATGGAGATCTTGGAGCTTGGAAGATAGATTCAGGTTTATTTCTTGTCTGCATCTTTTTTTATTTTGTGATTGTTTGATGGATGTGGATTAGGGCGAAGTGAAATGGAGTTGATGTTCTTGAAGATTTAGGGATAGATTTTTTTTGTGTTAGAATGATGGACTTTTTTGGGTTTTTTTTTTGAACTGGGTGTTTCGATGATTGTGGGATTTTTTTAGAAAGAAGTGGATATTGGGTTTGAATTATCTCTTAGAATATTGTGTTATAAGGATATGTACATTCTCATAATTTGGATATAATGCAAGAATGAGAATTACACTAGTGAAGCTTGGATTTGGAGTAACACATTCACATTGTGTAGATCCTTTGATTTCCCCTTTTTCTTCTGCGTTCTTGGAGACTAACCACCTATAATGTTTTTTGATTGTTTTACATTGCCACCTTCTTTGTCTTTCACTTGCTCTAGTCAAAATTGTGAACTTAATTTAATGTTTGTTTGTGTACTTTGAATTTCATTTGATTCTACTACTTACCTTGATTTGGGCATCATTATATTCTTCGCTTCGCGATGGTGGAAGAAAAAAATGAAATCAACTTCATTCTGCTTATTTTAAGAGGTAAGAAACTTGCAACTCCATTCTGAAATCTATATATCATACAGGTTATTTTTTTTTTAACCCTTTTCACGCTTTTAAGCATTTTAGAAATTTAGGTTTGGATCAATTTTGAAAAAATCCAAGCTCTATTCGACAAGGAATATGCAACAACGAAAGAAAAATAGAGAAATGTTGTAGTGTCGACAAGGTGTTTGATATATTTCCTCAAAATGAAATTAAACAAAATAGTTATGTTGGCTTGGTTTAAAGAAAGTAAGAAAGGAAACTTTTCAATTCCTAGGTGCGGAAAACCTCTTTAAACATAACACTAGAGTGAAGAGTTAAAACCATGATTTCTTTTAGTAAAAATAAAGACATGGTTATATGATTACATGGGGTCAAGAGTTCACTATGATCCACCAGGCCACTCATCAACTACAATGGCACATAGTGTTGATGGAACAAGGTTTTGTATGTTAAGATTATACTATTATGGATATTTTTTCATCTAAGTAATAATGTTATCCTCCAATGTGCTACTTTTCTACCTATAGGTTGTTTCTTGTCGTTGATAAGTAAGCCAAAGTTATTCAAAGTAGTTGATAAGTAAACCAAAGTTAATGAAGAAGAAGTTGATAAATAAACCAAAGTTATTCAAAGTAGTTGATAAGTAAACCAAAGTTAATGAAGAAGAAGTCTAGCAAGGAAGGTTCGTGAAATGTTGATATGTTTGTGTTCTATCCATCTTGTCTTCTTAGACTTTATCATCTTTTGTTCTCTACAAATTTCAGCTGACTGTGGGGCACTTGAATTGAAAATTTTTTTTGAATTGATTGAAAAGGGTGAAATTTTTATTGCATACCTTGAGAGGGAGCTCAAGGTATCAAACTATTCATTTTGGCAACCCCTTTTTCATATTTTAAAGGAATATAAAAGAGAATATGTATCCATTTTTTAAAAAATGGAAGAATATGTATTTGTTTTGGTGCTTAGTTCATTGACTTTATGGGTGCAATTATTAAGATATTAAAGTATGCTTTGATAAACCTTACTGAGTTTTCTTTTATTTAAATTTTTGAAAATTTTGATGAGATATGTGATTAGTTTGTTGTTGATTGTTCTATAATTACGGTTTTTATCTTAACTACCTTTTTCTTTTTTTTTTCTTTAGTTTTTTGTGTTGCTTTTGAAAATATGTTATATATGTTATTAATTTTAATGTTTTGTGTCATCGTAGATATGTTCGTGCATATATGCATTTTGATTATCTATTCTTTTGAATTGATAATCTACTTTGTTTTGATCATCAAGCTTGGGTTTGGTCTGTTTGTGTCCAGATTTGCATTCGAAGTGTTGTCCATTGAACACCTTGACTAAAAACGACAAGTAATAAATGAGTAAGTTTCAAATTATAATCTCAGTTTCTCTTTTCTACTTCTCTTTGTTCTTGTTCGACCAAACTTCTTTGTGAAGAAGATGTAGAAGCTCTTTTCTGCCACAACTGCTTATGCCTCGATTCTTTGTAGACAGGGACGTTGTGCTACTTTCTCTTCTACTTTGCTTTTGGATGTGTTTACTGCTACGTGTTGCATGCTCCACAATTACTTTTGTACTTTTCTTATTCATGGTAGTTCTAGTTCATTTCCCTATTCATGATAGCTTTGTTTTATTTGCAACAACCACTTGAAAGCCTAATATCAATTCTCATATTTTCTAATATATATTCTTTCATACTTATTGCTAGGAGATGCTCCATCCCAATGTCATTAAAGTCGCATGGGTCTCTTTACATGCAATTTTTTCCCGATATGTTGGGCCCTTGTTACGCCAATATTTTGCTTTTAAACTTTTTACTCATAATGTGGGATTAGGTACTTTAATGTTAGTACAAACGAGGTGATCATGAATCGTTCATGTAGAAACATGAAAGTGAGGACATCCTATGTAAAATTTTTACATAAGACTGAACCATGAAATAGTCACTTTTACATTTTAACATCGTTTACTGTTTAAAACTGACTATCTCAATTAATTGATAACCTAGATAACTTAATCTTAATCATGTGCTAACTATGAACTCTTGTTCACATGACATTATCCTTAGATCTGCATAGGTGAGGGCAACTCATCAGCGTTGACCCAATAAGCCTCCCATTAAGGGTAAGATCAAATGGATAGTTGGGAACATAGGATGCAAGATGTAATTCACTTCTACACGCTTTAGGGTTAGTAGATAGGTTGTTCTCTTAAGCACTGAATCTAAGTCTTGAACAAGGGACCCCACCCTCTCATTGTCCTGAGAGGGATTAAGTTTATAGGTTGAACCCTAAACTAATTGTTCAATAGTGGATTAGTGGGACTTAAGGAAAAAGATGTAGTCTCGGGAGTAAAATGGTATTTTGACCCAACCGAGATTATGAACAATCTGTGAAGGATTAACTTACTGGTCATGGTTTTATCAAATGGACACAAACATATCTATAGTGAGAGAAGTGCAACTACGGTATTTAGTGGAATGACCCATTTGTACAACTAAAAGAGTTTAGCTAGTTAGTCTTGAATCGTTAGAGCCCATGATCTATAGGTCCATTAGGTTTCCCTGCTAGCTCATATGGAATAAATTTAGAAAAGTGTGATGGAATAAGTCGAATTGTTCGAATTAGGAGAAGAGAGAGAAACTAACATATATATGTGATATAGCCGTCAGTTTTCAAATACAACTTTGTTTTTAAATAAGATTTAAATACTATAAATATGAATGTGGATTCATACTAGGAAGCTCGGAATTGATGGAAATGGTCAAAGTTGTAAAAAGTCAAAATGTTGACTTTTTTACTTTGAAAAGTCAAACTTTGAACGGCTTTATATTCAAATATGATTTGAATTTTGGAAAAAGGAATGTGGATTCATGCTCGAGAGGTCGAAATTATTCAAGACGGACAAAATGGTAAAAAGTCAAAATATTGACTTTTGACTTGGAAAAGTCAAAGTTTGACATTGACAAGAAAGGTATAATGACTATTTTACCCTTGGACTAAGTTAGTGGGAAAATCCAACATTTTGTTGGATAATCCCACTAACACTTAGTGTGATATGTGGCTACATGAGATATAGACACCTAGCCCACTAAGTTCCACCAATTGTTAGTGGAATATTAGGTATTGAGATTTGGCAAATTAATTACATACATTTTTGCATGTAATTAAGTTATAAATTGGGGTGTTTTCAAATGGTTAAAAAAACTTTTTGTCAATTTTTAATAATTTTAGAAATTATTTTATTACACTCCAAAATCTCAACCAAAATATACCTTCTAATTTCCTTTTATCTCTCTTATTTTCTTCACTAAATTGAGTCCCACAATCCGGTTCTTTGTCCAGAGAATAGTAGGTGAATTCCAGTGGTTGTCCTGGTTTGTGTACGTGAAGTAATTTCAAGTTTTCTTGTAAAGCTCCAAAGGTGATATTCCCTAAACCCTTAATGTAATAGTTTAGTGTTGAATGTTAATTAGGGGCAATTAGGGACAATTAGGGTAAATTTTGTATCCGTTTTTCCACTGTGCTTGCCTCTTTCTATCAACATTTTCTAATTATTATTTAATATTATTTACAATTCTACTATTATATTTAGTTCATGAAGACTTTTGCACATCAGTGATAAAATACATACAACTGATATATGTTCCTAATTTATTGGGTTTTAACTAATATTATTTGCAGAATGATTGAAGTCATATTGGGTAGAAAGCTAAGTGATCCTGTAGATAGCGAGCGATTGGGTAGAAAGCTAAGCGATCATTGAACGTCAAAGACTGTGAAGGATTTTAGAATTTCTTATTTAAGTTATGTATTAAGATCTTATTTCATGTAGTGCACTATAGAATGTATATATAAACAAAATATTAAGATTTCATTTTCTATCCACACATGTAAAAGAGAAATATCATAGTTTCTAAAAGAATTTTTTTTTACCTATATCGACCCATAATGTCGATTTTTAACTATTTGGCGTAAAAAAAAGGACAATAATGCAGTAATTTAATAAAAATAAATTTGTAAAAATGGATAAAAAAACAAGCCTTCAATGTTGGTTTTAAAAGGACATCAAAGGCTAACTGACACTAAAGATCTTCAATAACACCATAAAAAATATCGGTTTAAAAACGACATTAAAGGTCTTTAATGACTTTTTCAAAGCGACATTAATGACGCCTTTAATTTCATTTTTAAATCGATATTAATGAGGGCTTTAATGTCATTTTTAAACTGACATTAAAGTAGAAAGGACATTAAAGGCCTTTAATAACGCTAGCATAGATAGCGGTTGCCAACCAACACTAAAGGTCATTAATGTCAGTTTTAAACAGACATTAAAAGCCAAGTTTCTTCTAGTGGATAGGACACTGATGATGCCTAGATTTTGCCTCGTAAATATCATATAACAAAATGAGGGCCGTTAGAGGGTCCACCTTGTGATTCATGTGGTATAGCAATTGAAATGAAGCTTTAAAGGCTATATGTTATGTTTCATATAATTTATTATGTAAAGACAAAGTTTGAAGTTAAATCGTTTTAGAAGCATATTATATAAAATCGTCTCTCATTGGGCTTTTCAGTTCACCATTTTCAAATGTTCTCTCTCTTTCTAGGTACAAATTGTGACTCTTCGCTTGTTGAACATACTACTGCTAGGCCAAGTAAATTTTCAGATATAAAAGAATACGTTAATAGTAGAAGTATCATTGTGTTATATTAAGAGTTTACATCTTCATGTTTTTTACATTTATGAAAGGCATTTCAAATGGGTTACGCTACATTTTAAAGTATTTAGTATTTCAAGTTTAAAGACTTCCGTTGTTGAATGTTTCATGTTTTTAAGCAAGGGTATATTGAAGTTGTTCCAGAGGTGAATGGCTTCAGCTGACATCACACCACATCCCAGGCTAAGTAAGTAGGTGCTCGGGGTAGGGTGTGACAAATTGGGCAGAGAATCAACCTCTTCTCTGGAGTGGAACTAGAATGGAAGAAGATGACTCCATTTTCGAACTCTTGAAGGGTAGGTTCCGACTATTCAACCATCTCTATCTCTAAAGTTAAAGGTTAACGTCATCTCCACCCCCGATTACTTAATGCTAATTCCATTTTTTCTTATTTTTTGTTTGTCTTACTCTTTTGTTCCCGATTACAAGGTTTTAACCGACATCAAAGATAAAGAATTAATGTCGGTTTAAAATCAAGATTAAAGCTATCTATTTTTTTTATTTTAGTAAAATTAATATTTTTTATTGCATCTCTAAAGTTTCATCTCTCTCAACTTACTCTCCCCAAACTCTCTCTTCTCATTCACTCTCACGCTGTTGTACTCTACCCTAACATCCATTGTCTCGTCGTCACGCCACCACTACCATAGCTCATCGTCATGACATCACTGTCGTAGCTCATCGTCCCACTGTCGTGCCACCGCTCGTTTTGTTCGTTGTTCCACCATGCATTCCACCTCCACTGTGCATCTGATCTCATCGCAACACGAGTTCTTCAGCTCGTTTTGTACCATTTAGCCACTGTTCCACTGTGCATTCCACCTTTGTTCCACACCAAACCACCACTATCGTAAACTTATTTGCCACTGTCGTAGATCTGTGCCGCCTCCACCGTTGTAGACCCATTGTCATCCAAAGCCTAAACAATGATGTAAATATTATGCGTTAAGAGCTTTATCTCTTGAAAGCTTTAATTTCTATCTAAAAGGTATTTGGCTCATTATTGCTCTGGTCTTTAGATAAATTGCATGTCAATATTAGAACTTAGAAGACAATTCACTAGCCTAGGTCGAAAGCCTAAATTTCCCAGATTAATTTTGCTTGTTTCCAAATCTTTCTCTATCCTCAACATTTTTAGAACTTAGAAAAATAAAGGCATTTTTCTATTATTTCAGGTAGAAACCTTCACTGCTTAAACTTGATACGATAAATTTTTTATTTTTTTTCTTTCTTTTTTTCATTCTTAAGAAAACATGGGGAAACTTGGATAATATAATGTTGGACGTTTTAGATACACTACTTTTAAAATTTTTATTTTTTTACTGTAGCTGCAGGAGCTTGCAAGTAATTGGATGTGAATATATATACATATATAACTCTTGAGCAATAGATTGCTCGATTCACAAGTCGCCTGTGTGAGGTATATTTTCTTGAGTGAATATTTCATTAAAATCTTTTCTCTAGGAACAAAGATTTTGCCAAACGTCCCTAATCCAACTTTCTAAACAATACAACTCTTGAGCTTAGTATTTATGGCAACTTTCCATTCATATACAACGTATTTTAAAACATGACAATTGGATTGTGTTATAGAAGCGAGATTTAAACTTTCAATTATGGCCAATAGATTTATGGGTTTTAAAAAATATTGATAAGATCAAAATCCAATTAAACATAAAATTACGATAATTTCAATTCATGTTCTTATAATTAAATGAATTTGTTTAACCAATAAAACTTTATTGAAATTAACTAATTGTGTAGTTTTGTAGGTTACATCCACCCTTACATTTTCTATTTCGTGTTCGTCAACAAGGATTACTGTAATCAAAGGTAATGGCCTTAACAAGTGTGGTGTGAACCACTGTGCACAGTTTGAGTCCGCCAATACAATGACTTTCATTAGTTGGTTTGTTTTTTCTCCTTCATTTCTCTTAAACTTTTTGCCATTAGTTTTTTTGGTGAGATTCCATACGGAGAAAATTAGCTTCTTTTTAGTTTTTGTCTCACCAACTATCTTTTGCTTCTAAATTAGTACAAATTAGGAAATTTTGTACACGTGTAGGTTTTTGCTGATTGAGAATTGAGATAATAATCAGTGAATAAAATCACCTTTCTTTTGATTAGAAATATGTGTATGTACTGGTTATATGCTCCAGTGGTGTTATTCTTGGATGTTTCAACCTATATTATTTACTTTCTAATATTTGAGGCTTTAGAGTTATGTCATGTCAAAATTAGGGATAAATTTCTCAAGTTTAGAGTATTAGGAGGCAAGTCTCTTCCCCCTTACTGATGATGTAAAAGTAGAAAACCAATCCAAACAAACCCAAAGTGTAGGCTTGAATTCTCATTATCATCATGTTTCAACTCATCCTTTTTTTGGATTTCACTGTACTAACATTTCTTTCCAAATAATTGATGGGAGAGCCTACCATGACCGAACATGAGCAAGAGTAGAGAGTGGTTCTAGATCAAATTGTGCAGTATAACATTTAGTTCATAAGTGTACATGAATGAACCAAAATTACATTTGATTTAAAAGACAATTAATTAAATGGACACATGAGAATATAAAACAATGGTTAAGAAATATTTAAAAGAATTAACGAACTGAAACAACGGAAAAAGTCTTAGAAGTCCTGTAGATTGAGACCCTGGCTATTAATTTCATGCTTTGACTAGGCACGTGACCTCAGCCTCTAATTACAAGTGTTACTTCAATCCCATTTTGAAACGTTGAGGATGTCATCGTCTTTGGGAACATGTAAGCATAATCAGTGGAAAGCTTGCTTGGAACTATTGTGATAAAAGCTACATTGATGTTATTGCTTAGTTTGACCAAAATCTCTATGGTACAATCTTAACTACTTTCCTTTCTTTTCCTTATCCTCCCATTGTAGGATAAGAATCAATCTATTACATTCATTAAATCAATCTATTACGTTGGATTTGTTCAATTAGTTATTTGTGTTTGATGATTTTGTTTAATTGTTTATGTGCTTTATAAATATAAGGAGTTGTTAGTGCTTCTTTCTTGTTCAAAACCTTTCATTGTTGCGTTTGTTGTATTAGTCTTTGTTTGTTAGTTGAAATGTTTCATTATCTTATTCAAAACACTTGGAACTTCTTTTTGTAGTTTTAGACTTCTTTAAATTTCTAACTTGTGAAAAGTTGTTGGTTATAAGTTTGGGTTAATACAGATGATTGCTTAAGATTTATGGTAGATTCTAGACTAATTTGGGTCCTCCATAGTTGACAACCAACTCTTGCAATGTTAACTTTTTTTTTTTACAAATGATGATCAACACAACTTGTTGATAGTTTACTTAGTTAAACTTCTTGCTTTCTTTGTTGTTGGAGTCACAAGTTATTGTATATATAAACATAATATTAAGATTTTATTTTGTATATATACAAGTAAAAGAGAAATATTATAGATTCTAAAAAAATATTAATTTTATTGATTTATTGTGCGTAAGAAAAAATATTTATATATTTGTTTTATTTTCAATAGCAAAATGATCACATACAATTGATCAACAATTACTAACAAAAGGTGACAAACTGACACAGAAGAAGATTTATAATGTTAGTTTAAAACCAACATCAAAGCAAAACCAATATTGAAATGCTTTAATAACATGTTCATAGATTTCGGTTAATAACTAACACCATACCTGTATAATGCCGGTTAAAATTAACACTATTGTTGACATTTGTAATGTCAGTTTAAAACGACATCAAAGCACAATGGATATTAAAGCCTAGTTTTGTTGTAGCGAAGTATAAGTTCAAAAAGTACAAGTTTATGTTAAGCATGTTCTATACGCTAATTACAAGCATGTCTTGTAAGCATCAGATTTGGAAGCTAGATTCTAAAGTGTTTAATGCAAGTATGTTTTTAAGCTATTGAATGATTCGAGTAAAACAAGATTTTAATCAAGTATGTGTTAAAATTAAGATTTTAAGTATGGATGGTTAGTCTCTAGTTTTACTTAAGTTGTGCACACACGTTTTTCATACATTGGTGAAGGTTAAAGGTGATAAGACCTATATTTCTAGTACATTGGTGAAGGTACAAGCTAGTGTGTTAGGACAATAAATCTCCAAATATCTCCATAATGGTATGATATGGTCCAAATTGAACATACACCCTCATGGCTTTGCTTTTGGTATCATTCCAAAAGGCTTCATCCAGTGGAGATAGTAATTCTTACTTATATATTCAAGATCATCCCCTTAGCTAACCAATGTGGGACATTGGTCGGATTTACATTGTGCCTAATGGAGAAGGTTACATTTTGAACTGTGTTTATAGTTTGAGAGTTAGGAAGTGAGACGTCACCCATGTTACATTATAGATTAGTTATAAAGTAATGTACAAGTTAAAGTTTATGAAATGTATTTAATTTCTTGCATGATTTTAAAACTCTTAATTAAGCATTGAGCATAACTATCTAGAAAAACATTTTTTTTTTATAAAATAGTCACTCAATAACTTTTCAACTCATCATTTCAAAATGTTTTCTTACTTTTCAGGTAGTGATCATTGCATCCAGCCTGCTCTACAATTGCCATCGGTGAACTGAGGTTATTTTCCTTATAGTAACATGTGTATGCATTTACCATAAGTTTAGATGTCATCGACCTAGATAATAAGGTTTATGTTTCCACTGTGTGTTTGTGATTATTAGTTTTAAGTGTTTGAAGCATTTAGCTTGTGTTGGTTAGATAACATGCATTGTTAGTTCACATCATTTCTTCATTTCAAATTTACGCTTTATACGTTTTCTTTTGAAATTTAGGGTAAAACTTGAGATTAATCTTAATTAATCTTATCTTGGTGTATTTTTGTGTGCACAAAATTTGAGTCTTTTCTAAAACATAATACATAGAACAATTTGTTTGTTTTTTGGTTTGAATGAATAGTCCAGTTAATTTCCTTGTAAATTCTTCATTTTCTCTTTATTGGTGTCACCTATTCGATGAATTAGCTAATATATAAATTTTGGTTATCACACCCATTAGAATCCTTTTTGGTCCCTAGACTTCTCACCCCCTTCTTTTCTAACAATTCATCTAGCCAGTCTTCTTCGCTCTCTACAATATCTAAATGTGTCTTCAAGGACATGTCCAAGAAATCGATGAGCCTAGACTTCAAATAGTACAGTTTTCAAAAATATCATATTTTTGTGTTACATAAGGCGTATATGTGGGGTTTAGTCATAATGGCTAATTGCAAGTGTATCATAGTTGATACATTCATCTCATATTTTAGCTTACATCCATTTACATTTTATGTGACACCCCATCTCGGACACCTGCTTGCTTGTCTCGAGACACGACGTGATGTTAGCCGAAGTCGTTCGTCTCCAAAACAACCTAAACTGGCACATGACTTGAAAACATGAAACATTCAACATGAAAGCCTTTCAAACAATAATCATTTACAACAAAATTCTTTTGACTTGAAATTCTTAAAACCGTAGTGTGACCAACTTAAAAGTCCTTTTATAAATACAAAGTGAAAAGTATATTAAACATGAAACTATAAACTCTTGAGTAAACATAGTAATACTTTAATAGTAAAACAATTCCTTTTATAACTAAAAACTAAGTTGGCTTGGTAGTCGTATATATGTTTAGCACGCGGAGATCCACAATCTGTACCTGAAAAGTGGAAAAATGTTTTTGAAATGGTAGGTCGAAAGACTTAGTAACGATTTTATAAAATAGGTTTTCATAAACGTTTTAGTAATAAAAACGTAGCTTTACTACATTTATCAGTAAACAATTGTAATTGTGAAACTTGAAACGTTTGCATAGCTTTTCGAAGACAGTCTACCATAGCCACGGGCAGTATTTATCCCTTCATTCGAAGACGGGATAGTCGATGGTGGTTAATCCTTCTCCTTTAAGGCATAACAATATACCCTTCCTAATGGTCCATAGTTAAAAATAAGTTTGTCAACTGTACCATCAGTATGGAGTTAACAACATGTATACAATAGGTCTCATGGAATATTTAGGCATGGCACAAAAACATTTGAAAACATGAAATATGTCCTTGAAAGTATTTGAAATATTTTCTTAAATCATGAAATCATAACATAGCTTAAAATATCATTTCAGTAAACATTTATCAATAATATGACTTGTATAAAAACTTGAGATCATATAAATCATTTTACTTGTAAATCCTAAAATCATATTCAATAAATACTTTAAAAATCATGGTATTACTCACAAACTATTCCTTATAAAGCTTGAAAATCATGTTTAGTAAATAATAATTTAAAACATAGTGTTACTCACAATACTTGAATAGCCTTGATCTAAAAAATTCTTCCTTTACCTGTAAAAAATTTATATTTTAACCTTAGTTAATTCCTTAAACATAAAAAATTATTCAAGAGATCTTTAAAAAATTTTAAAAATATCAAAACTACTCAAAACAGTCCAAATACAGCCCAACGGAGCCCAATGTCATGGTGTTGGGGCCTAATCGCACATGCATGGCCTGGGGACCTTACGCGTGCTAACCTCATAGTGGGGGCACACCGAATGCTAACCTACCAAGAGGTGCCACGTGCATGCTTATTGCGTATCCCGTTTGCCTATCACATGCTTGTCGCGTGCGTTGGTGGTCTCTAACCACCGTACGCTGCACTAACCTCTAAGGCAATGTCATGCGCGCAGCATAAGTGTGCGCCTTGCCGCTTGGCTGTGCCATGACCTTGTCATGTGCATGCAACCTGACCCAAAATAACCTTTATGAATAAAAGGCACACCGATCTCGTTCACACATGTTTGACTCGTGACCACTACCCAAAACAATAACTTCCAAAAACATGACTCCTCTTTGGAAACTCTTAACTTAAAATTGATAACTCATTTGATAAAACTTCCTTCTACAAAGTTGCTCTAAAAGGAATTAACTTTTTTACCTCAAAATTTTATAATCAAATTCCAAAAGTCTAGTGTTGTAATCCACTTGGAATGTACCTTGCTTAGATTTACCTGAGAAATTACTTTATCGCCTTCTCTTCATCAAAACGCAAACTTCCTTGAATCTAAATCGCCCAAGAACCCTCTCTCACAAACTAGACTCAATTACTAAACTTTTCAAATCTAATTTGAGTAATTTTGGACCAGTGAGTTGTGAGAAAACGATTGTTGAAGTTGGCTTATTTATAGAGTTCTACGCATGCGATTAAGGTGACAGTTAATTTGTGATTAGACTCACCTCCTAACCTGGTAATTGCACCTAATCACTTTCTCCACGTACTACTTGATAGTAAAATACATGATGACATGGTTGTGACACTTGGATTTACTTTTGACCCAATACCCACATGGTGTCACATACTTGTCCTACTCACACGACTAACCTCCTTGACATCTCGCATAGCTTCTTGGCCGCATAGTTACTTCTCACGTGACACCCTTTCTCTCCTAGCTAACCTCTCAATCACTTGGTTGCAAGCCTTTCTCGCATGGTAACTCTTTGGTCTTCCTCGCATCAAGCCTTGGTTGGCCCAATGTCAATCTCCAAACGTCGAGCCTTGGCCACAAACTAGCTATGCTAACCTCTCAACACTTGGCCGCCTACTCCATGACCATACACATTTGTCCTTTAGAGGTTCTCAAGCCTCCCTTGGCTGCCCAATGACACCCATTTGAAGGTTTTTTAGCCTTCATTGCTGCCCATGCCGGCCATCAAACATCTTGTGACTTAAATTTGACACTTAGTTAAATTTCCAACTTCCTCTTTTCTCTTGAATTCAAACTTAAATTCCAAATCTTTTTATCTTCTTTTTCCATAATTTTATTTTCTCTTATCCTTGATTAATCTTAGAAAATCCAAAGGTTAATGAAATTTTGCATTTCATATTTTAGCTACTACTCGTAGAAAAGTGAGTATTGTAAATTCAATATACGGTTTTCTAAAATTTAGATATTTATTTAGTTAAGATTATTTTAAGAACCAACCAAATCTAGCTACTCCGCTTTCCTTAAAAAAATCTATGTATTTTTTTAAGAAATATCTATTTATAGCATTTTGGAAATTTGTTAATTATTAATTCATTTTGCTAACTCAATAGGGGCGTTTTCAAAAATAGAACAAGACTAAAAAATATTTACACCATACAGAACAATTTTAAAAATGGAAAAAACCAAAAGCTCACAATTAATCAGCCATACACTCGAGCAAAAAGCTTGTTATATGATCGTTCAGATATTGATACACGATCATTTAGATCTTTGTTAACAATCTTGGTGTATGATCTTGTACAACATCTAAATGATCTTGGTGCACAATCTTGTACCAAACCTAAATGATCTTGGTACATGATCGTTTAAGATATAGTACAATGATAGACGATCGTGCAGTGAAAGTCATGTTGATTATGGTTAGCAAATCGTGTTGGTTATGGTAAGTGATCACGTAGTCTAATGTAAATGATCGTGAAAAACTTCCAATCTAATAATCGTGTTGATCATGGTACACGATCATGTTGATAATTTAAAATGATATTTAAACGATCTTGATATTTTTGAATATGAGGAAGATAAATAAGAATATTGAAACAATCATGAAATAGTTTCAAAGCATCTTGTTGAAAATGATAAAAATGAAATAAGATATTTAAATAGAAGATTGAATAATTTAAAAATAGAAGAAAGAAAATCTAGAAGAATAGATAAAAAAAAGGCAAAAAAGATAAATAAATTGCAAAAAAGAAGAAAAAAAGTGATAAATCATTCTGCAATATTAAAAAACAAATATGAAATTTATGAAAGTACAATGATCATTCCATGAATTTCATGATCTCTTATTTATTTATTTTGTTAGACAAACAGAAATACTTTTGGATTTCTTACATTTATGTAAATTATCCATATCAAAACTCTTTTGCCAAACTTTCACATTTGCAATGCATGTGGTTAGCCCAATTTACTACTCTTAGTTCACACACGTTGCAACATTAGTTCTTCTCTCTATTTTGAATCAGTTGCTTTACTTTTGGGCCTCCGTGGAATTATAGAAGGGCTGACAAGAAGAATGGCAAATTATATGTTTTACTTTGGCAAAATAGGAAAAATAATTTTAATTTGTTAGAATAGAAAAGGATAAAAAATATAAAAGTAAATAAATCCCTCAAATGCCCTTAGCCAAACTAAAAAATAGAAATTGTTTACCCCACTGGCATAAACTCCTGTTACACTGTAATTGAAAAACAAATGCTACAAAAAATTTCCTCCAAATACCTAAACTCATAAAACATGTCATTATTGTGAAGTTCTACCTCATACCTTCAGAATTTAAACTTCTGCATGTAATCATTTTCTTCCTTGGAATTCGGCAAGTTTCTTCTTCTTAATTCGAAACCCTAAGTTTACTCTCTTGGAATTCGTCTCGTCGGTATAAGCACTCATCTCAGCAAGTTTCTACTTTCTTCTAAACACCTATTTCATTGCCAGTAACGCTCCTCCCGATCGTGGCACTCCCATCTTCTCCATTGTAGTTTCAGCCTTACGAAGAACTTCTGTCGCTTTCTCTCACATTATCTCGTTTATCTGAGCAACAATAGATACTTATCTCCCTTGTTCCTTTTCTTCTCCTGTGGTACCTTTGCATTATTCGGTCTTCCTCTTCAAATATCGTCATTAAAGTAAGCTATTTGCTCTTCTTCTTCTCAACTTTAATCATATTTATTCTTCTTTTTTACGCAATTTTTTCTTCCAGTATCACCATTCAATGAATGTTTTGGACTGTATTTTCCAACATTTTAAAATATCCATTGTTGTCGGCTCTGTAATCAATCATCATTGTTGTCCCTGTAATCTTAGAAGATTCAAAAAAGAAGAGCTTCAAGTTTAAAATTCTGGTATTTTTTGTTATTTAATTATATGATGTATATAGAGATAATCGGTTTGTAATTGTTTATTTTTATCTATTAAAATAAGATAAATAGTATAATAGCTATGCCCCGTTTTAGGAGGAAAAAAAGGGATTGCATTTTATTATTTGTTTCTGTTTTGAAATTTTTATTGTTTCATAAATCATAGATATTCTAAATATTAAGAAGGAATAACGGGAAGAAGAAACAAGAAGAAGTGATAGATTGAGGTCTTCTGGATACACTTGTTTAAAAAAAAGATCGTCAATAGTGATCCAATCTATTTCAAGCTCTTTAGACGAGGTATTCATATATATATTTTTTTTAGGATTTTTCTAATTATATCATTGTAGTATACGTTATTAGAGGTTAATGTATGGTTCGTTACAAGATCAAACATACCTACAATGGCAAAAGGTTCAGTGACCAACAAAGATGTTGCACAATCATAAAAAAAAAGGTGATGAAGGACCCTTCAAAAGAAGAACCAACCATCTAGAAAAAGCCAAGAATAAAATCCATGGTAAATAACTTATTAACCTTTATGTTCCTCCTATTTATTATGAATACATATAGATTATTTAGAAATTGTGTGTTGTGTAGGTTTCGTTAAGTCGAATCAAGAGAGCGAATCGTATAGAAGAAACTGAAGAAGAAACTGAAGACAAGTTAAGCATTGCAGCTTTTTGTAATACAATTAATAAACGTGAACCAACTTGTCTAATTTACCAATAAAAAAAGGGGAACAGGAAAAGACAGAAAGTGTAGAAGATAAAAAGGAAGATGACGAAGTAGATGAAGAATGGGAAGAAGAGATGGAAGAACATAAAGAGTCAACGTCATTGACAAGAGAGCCAAGTGAAACAAGTCAGCAATCAATGAATGGTAAAAAGGGACAGATGAAGACAAAGAAGGGGAAGAAGATAATTGTATATAAATTACAAAAGTATAACCTATTGGTCTCACTGTATCTTATATATTGTTGTAACAAAAATGTAAGATAGGTGGTAAATCCAAAAAAGGAAAAGAAACAAAAGAATGACAAAAGAAGGAAAGGAAAAGGACCACTGCAGGAAGCCAATGATGGGGTATGTGTGATTTTGTACTATATTTCACATGATGCG
>JBBPDI010000015.1:10034564-10046133 GCA_037974545.1 Cucumis variabilis | reverse complement strand
AAAGTGGACAGATGTACCACCAGAGTGCATCAAGGTCGTCAAAGGCGGCCTAATGGTATGTCTCTCAATTCATAAACATTTATGTATGTTTCTATTTTCCTATAAAAGCTTTACTGACTTGAAATCTATTTCTTTTGTAGTAATTTTTTGTGTTTGATCTAAACGATCAAGCACTGAATCAGTTTGTTTAGCATCAAATGCTCACCATGTGGAAGAAATTCAGGACAAGTAACCATCACCATTTTAAGAAATTTAGCGACGCTGAACAAGCACGAGCAAACCCACCCCTGGGATTGGTCAATCGTGTGAAAGATTGACACTTTCTATGTGACCACTACATCACTCGACAGTTTCAGGTAATTATTTATATACTTTTATGTTACAACATTTCATTTATTTGAAAGTATAATGTTTAGATCATCGTCATTTTTTGAATGTAGGAGCAATCAAATATGTGTAAGGCTGTTAGGCCCAACAGTCTTACAACCATAGGAGCAGCACAAAGTCATTTCTTCAAAGACAAGTAGAGCTCACTGAACTGCACAGTCGTCCTGTAGATTGTGTCGAGTTATTCAAAGAAGCGCACGCCAGTAGTAGTGGCGAGTTCAGTTCACCAGTTGCAGAGGACACTTTTGTAAATTTTAGAAAACTTTATGTTTAGTTATACTTTTAATTCTATGTTTTTAAGTTTGATCATCTCTCAAACTTACAAGTTTCTATTGTGCAGAATCAAATGGTGGAACTTCAGTCTCAATCAATTCTAGAAGGTTCTGAACCACTAACTGAGAACGAGATATGCGAGACAGTTTTGGATAAATGACCGGACTACTCCAAAGGTCTTGGTTGGGACCCAAAACCCAAGTCTAGGACTTTCGCTTCATCTTTTTCCTCCAGTATGAAGTCACATATAGCGGAGGTTAGCAAACTCAGAGCAAGTCTTGAAAATGCTAACCAAATGTTCCAAGAACAACGCTTGAGAGAAGAGGAGCGAGATCGACAGATGGCAGAGCAAGATCGACAAATGACAGACCATGCACGACAAATGGAAGAGATGAAGAAGATGAAGAAGATGGCAGAGTAAGAGTCGGGTACACACTTTTCAATATTTAATTTACTTAACTTTTCATATGTGATATTTTTACAATACTTTCATGTTATTTGTAGGTTTGGCGTCCATTGCACTAGAACATTAGATTTTAAGGTTTTTTTTTAATTTAATGTTTAATTATGTAATTAATGTTTTGTATTGAACATATTTAATGTATCATTTTGTAATGAATAATATTTTCATTTTAATCATTTTACTACAAATTATTACATCGATCTTTAGTGATAAATAAATAAAAAAAATAATAATAATTAAAAAAACAAAACAAAATAAAAATAAATAAATAACCTTTTGTGACACCAATGGCATAGAAGCCTTTCGCGACGTAGGCTTTGCAGAAACCTTATGCGACATACTGAATCGTACGCGGGAAAAAGTTTCACCGACGTGGGAGCGAGATGCGTCGCAGAAAGTATCCCCAATGGGCTTTCAGCGACGTGGATGTCGACGTCGTGTACGACATCGCGGTAGTCATCTGTGATATTTGTGAGGGTTTTTGACGACGTTATCCTGCATTGGGGAATACCTTAATTATTGTAGTGATAGCATGTAGCATAACATAAATATCATAGCATGACATGAATATCAATCATATAACGCCCTTACCATGTGATTAATATATCATGCATCATACCATAGTCATATCAGTCATAACATATCAGTCATCCATATCAGTCATTCATATTAGTCATCCATAACAGTCACATTATGTATCTTAGCTACATTAATGCATAATGGAAATACATGCAAGCCCTTATTTTTACGTTCAAAGGTTTAGTAGTAGAATCTCTTACCTGAGATTAACTTAATAAAGTTATTTCTAACAGCCACAGTCAAAGCTTTTCAAACAGATAAATCTTAAACATAAACGAAATTGATATAATAGATTTGTTATCCAAATATCTAAGTATTTAACTTAGGTCTCCAACTTACCCTAAGGCTAAGGTTGAAACCAAAACAACTTTGAATGGGAACAATTTCACAAACTTTACACCTCCTTTCAAAATGCCAATGATCTTCAAGAAATAATAATCCAACTTAAATCCTAATATTAATTTACTTAGCACAAGAAAATTAATATTTAATGGGCGTACCAAACCCAATTAAAAGCTTACCAAGAAAAAAATATCAAAATGGCTCAATTTGGCTTAAAAAAAAAGAAATTTGGCTCGACTAAGCAAAGGAAAGGGTGCTCGGCTCAACAACTTGAAATAGGGTAGGGGCTTATGGCTTAAGCTCAGCTCGAGTCTTTGAACGTTGACTACACACTCAACTCTGATACGATTGAGAGGTCGACTGAGAGGTTCGACTAAGGTGAGTTGCACGCAGACTGACGTGGTCAGAGAAGGAACCAAAAGGCGCGACTGAACTCTTCTTTTTTGTGGCTTGAGTTCACGATGGAGAAGAAACACTTGTTGGAATTTGGACAGAGAACCAGTGGGACTCTCGGCATCACTTAGCTAGGCGTGATGGAGGATGACGCTAGAGGAATCGAAACCGCTACCAACAACAGATGCTTGTGAACGAATGGGTTTTGTCAAAGGAGAGCGTGGGGTGTTCACGATGAGGTTGTAACGTGATCGAAGATAGTGGGCGGCGACACAATGGTTTTGTGTGTGAAGAAGTTGATGGATGAAGAAGATGAAGTACATGGATTACGAAGGCCTTTAATATAATAATATTATTATTCTTAATAATAATTATTAGTAGTATCTCTTTCTTATTTTCTCATTATTTTCCTTTTTTCATTATTTATTTTCAAACAAATAACAATCTCTCTCTTCAATTAATTCCATCCAATCTAAATTTCTCTTTTCTCCAAATAATAATATACTCTCTTTAAATAATTATATTATCATTAATATAATTATTTTTCTTTTTCCAAACATTAATTATATACTTATATATAATTAACCATAATTCCTTAAATCACACAAATTAATTAAAATATCATTCAACTTAAATCAAATCATTCACAACACCAAAATTCCAAATTTCAATAATTAATTGAATATTCTTCCAAAAATATTTAATTAATTCTAACTTTCACAAAATCAAATAATCCTCAACAAAAAACTCAAATAACCCCCAATAATTCCAACACAATTAAATTAAACCAAGATAATTAAATTTATAATTTCCTTGTTTTTGGAACATTACAGTGAATCTGAAGTGAAATCAAGAAATTCAAAATCAAATTGCTTCCATCCATCTGCATCAGCCAGATGTCTCAATACATCCTTTGCTTCGACACTCATTTATCTTTATACCACCTCATGTCAGACAAGCCTTCTTGTGATACAAAAAATCGTTGTAGTCTCGGTATCAATAAAAAGTGGTGTAATACCTTATGTTGAATTTTTTTCCCTTTGTTAAGAATAACCTTGTACCACGACTCACCACAAGTTGGAAAAGGTTGCAAATTGCCAAATTTCTTCCAGTATAATACACAATCGTACTTACACGTATGAATAGTCTTGTATCCCAAGCCCAAGTCATGCAGTTTCCACTTGGCTTCGTAGAATGAACTAGGGATAGTAGTTTTACACATTGGAAAGGCTCCTTTTAACAGTTCTAATAACATGTCGAAGGACTTGTTACTCCAATCGTTGAGAACCTTGACGTGCATCAACTTAATCAAAAAGTTCATGGAGGAAAATTTTGAACAACTGGGGTATAGCTCATTACGTGCTTCATTCAATAAATCTTGAAATATGTTCATTGTCTTGTTCTACACCACTATTAAACGACATTTCATTATTCAAACCTTCCTCTGTTTCTTCTTCATGTTCAGTCAAAGCTTGTAAATCATTAAGCATACCCAACATTTCATTTTCTTCATGAGAATGGTTATTGCTAGTTCCTTCATGGAAAGGGTCACTCCTGGTTCCTTCATCAAATCTTTTTATACCTTTATGCAAGTTCACTGGCTCTCCATGATACACCCAATCTATATAGGAGGGGGATATTCCAATTGCTAATAGATGTCATTCCACACCCTCTTACGAGTTTCAAATTGAGTTCATACATCTCTTGCATGGACCCCTTATTTGTCTGTACTCGTCAACGTGGTACTTTGCAACCTCTATAAATTAGGAGACTTCCTCTCTATACTTAACTAATAACTTATTCCTAAGTTATATCCAATCCTTGTCCACCGTTAAAGATTTAAAACATAAATAGATTTGATTAGTCTTACATTTTTCCTCTTAAATGCTGGAATCTCTAGAAGAAATTTGACCTTTTGTCAATTTAAAATCAATATTATAGGCCTTTAATGTCAGTTTAGCTTTAATATCAATTTAGAAACGACATCAAAGGCCTCTTTAATGTCAGTTTTAAAATGTCATTTTAAAACTGACATTTTTGATGGTGTTAATGAAGGTCTTTAATGTCGATTTGCATTTAATTTTGGTTTTAAACCGACATTAAAGATCTTTAATGCCATTTTTAAAACGACATCAAAGCCTTGTTTATAGTTGAAGTATACGTTTTTGCGATTAAGTGGCTAGTTTGCAAAAGAATTTATGCGATAAGAAGAGAAAAATTCTTCACGTAAGTTAATAAGTGAAAGTTTTGAGTGTTAGAATAGGAGTTTTGGGTGGTCTTCACGAGAAGAACCAAGTGTTATGCAGAGAAGAAGTCTGCGAGAAAGCCTTGGAGTTTAAGTTCGCGATAAGAGTTCTATGCGAGAAAAAGTTGGTTAGTTCACATTGAAGATTTCTTATAGTAAAAATATAACCATGAGATAAGGTTATTCGCGAGAAATGTTAAGTGGTTGAAGTTATTCGCGGTATGGATTAGGTGGGAAGCAAGGTCAGACGATAAAAATGCCAAATCTGATTTGACAGGGGTTAACGTGTAAGATTAAAGATTTAAGCATGGCCAACTTGAATATTAAATTTATAAGTGTGAAGTTTTAAGCAGGAGCTGGCGAACTAAAAAAAGTTTTTGCATGCCTAAATTAATTTAAGAGCTCTATAAATAAGAGAATTTGGGTAACTAAGGAAGGAATGATGAGAGTTTTGTTGAAATGTTAAAGTGCGCTACTGGTTTAGCCATGTGAGAAGATGCTTGCGAGAAGAAGAAGAAGGACTTCTTTAGTAAAGTTTGGTGAGTGCTTTTGTCTCAAATGAATTTATGTTAAAAAACTTTATTATGATTTCTCTCTTTACTAATTTGAAAGAAGAATTCAAATGAGAATGTTTCAAAGAGATTTCTATGAAAAGTTATGTTTTCAAACATGATTTATAATGTTAAAGCTTGATTTGATGACTAAGTTTCTTTGAGATGATATTAACTTTTAGGTGCACATAAAGAGTCAAGGTCACCATGGGGCGTATGGACTGTATGGTGATAAGAGGCTAGCTTATACGTTGAAATGAGCGTATAAAGCTTAGCGACTTGAGCCACAAGGACGAATTCGTAGGTTCTCGGATGTTGTTGATACAATAGTCAAACACGAGGTAATGTGACCAAGTGTAGAGAACGATTTGGGGTCCTTGGAAAAATGAAATGATTTGTTAAGCATAAAGAAAGTTTTATGTGAAATGAAATAATTTGTCGGTATGCTTAAATAATATGATATTATTTTTGTGAAATGATTATGAAAAGGTATTGTGAAAGGTTTTCATAAAATCTCACTAAGTCTTTTACACTTACGTTTTAAAAATCTATCTTCCAAGATCGGGCATTTGGGCCAAGTAGAGAAGAAGGCTGGAGGATTTGCAGTGAGGTGATTCAAGATGTTTTGGAAATGGTTAAGTCTTGGTTATTTGGTCAATATATTGTAATATTGTATGAAACGCCTGTTATTAATAAAGTTTACATTTTGGTTTGTATTTATTTCACTTGTCATTATATTGACTACTGTTACATTTTGAGTGTTACTAGTTTAAAAGGAGTTGAGAATAAGATTTTGTGATAAGAAAATTTCAAGGTGGTAACAAATTCGCATCCTATTCCTACTACTTTGACGTTATTGTATCAGTACGGTTTAGAGTGTGACACCAGTAAATGCCAAAACTTGATGACCAATTTATAAATGTTCATCAAAATATCAACCAAAGGTTCATCTAGAATAGGAAACCAGCAACAATGTCAATATCAGTGAGGTTATCAAACTCAAAGGTACTACAAAGTAACATAAGGATATGAATCACAAGTCCCTTGCCCCACAATAAGCAATAAAAATAAAACCACTTTCTTATTCAGTATGCTGATATCTAAATACATTAATAAAAAAGAAACTCAAATATACAAGAAATAAAATTACATGAAGCTCTTTAGCAACAACCACCACATCATCGATGTTTGCATTAGTTTCCTATGAAAATCATACAAATAGTAGAAGCTTGGTTTGCAAAATTAATGTGGTCACAATATTTCCTCTCAGAAACAATTAATATTCATTTTGAATCCCAAACAATACAGTGAATAACGAAACAAAACCTTCATTTTCTTTCCAAGAATTTCCTCAACCTAATTATAAAGTAAGAAATCTCAGCCTAGTTATAAAGTAATAAATGACTAAATGAAAAATTAATTCATTGAATAACAACATAAATAACATAGACTTGTTGATTTTGATGAGGGAAGATAAATGCACTACAATATATGTTGGTGGACCTATATGTGAATGATTCAACTTAGGTAGATATGTTTACTCAAAGCTATATTAAACATTTTAATTTCTCTTTCTTTACTTTTTTTCTCCCTCTCAAGGAAGAATTTTACAAAGCAAATCAAACTTGACAAAAAACTTGACTTTGTTGGAAAGTGTAAAATAAGCATCAATCACACTCTATGGGGATGAGATATGCTAGACCATTTTGGGGTAGACAATCAAGCTACTGAAAAGGTCTTGGTTGAGGCCCCCAAGCCCAAGTCCTGGAAGACTGTTAACAGTTCTTCGTCTTCATCATATGAGCAAGAGATACACGCTAAAGAGGTTAGTGAACTAAAATATTATCTTGACAACGTTTAATAATTAATTGAAGAACAACGAAAAACGTTGGAGTTGCATGCCGAACAAATGCAAGAAAAAGTCCCGCAAATAGAAGTAATGAGGAAGATGATTGAGGAAATGAGTCGGGCACAGAGAGGACCTTGAACACTTGTGGTACGTATTTTACAACTTTTAAGTTGTTTAGTTTGTTATCGATGATATATATTTAAATTTACTTCCATGTCATTGTATATGGGAAGCTAGTGGAAATATGGCGTTTGTGGCGATTATGAGAACTGGCATTTTTTTCTCTTTTTCATGTAATTTCTGAACCTACAAATTTGTAATTTTTTAATATTTAGATTTTATTTTAATAGAAATGCGATTTAGTATTTTAATAATTTTTTTAATTAATTTTGCATTAGTTGTTTTTTCAAAATTTGATTGAATTCAAATCGGAATCCAAAAGTGTACCTTACAAAAAAATATAATAATTATAAAATATATATTATAAAAAAAATTCCTAATGCACAAAATGTGTTGGGAATGAATCCCTATTTTGACGTCGCATTGGGAAAATGTCCTCCTCCAACGCGGCTTTGGGAATCCCTAAATTGTTGACGCATGGAGGTGACTTTAGAATTATCCTATTGTTGATGCATGGATGAGACGTTGAAAGTCACCCTTTGCCGACATGCTATCAATCAACATTGAACGTGTCGGGAGAAAGTCATTCTCGACGCCGTCTTGTTTGCGTGTCGGTATTGCCTCTCTCGACACTCTACTGTCGACTTACTTCCCGATGGCACCTTCTATGTCGAGCGAGCCTTTCCCAACGCCGTTCATTACATATATCGACGTCGTCCTACGTCGGAAGAGCCTCTAATTCTTGTAGTGCATGCCAAAGGTCCTAAATATCAAATTAGTCAATTTAATTAGATGAGAAGCATCCTAATCAAGTTAACTAACCACATTACACTTTAGGGATTATGCTAGGATTAATTATTTCTAATAGGAAGAGCCTAATTAAAAATCTAATATTGTTTTCCCTAGATCAATAAAACAATGTTTTTTTGTTGTCGACCACAATACAAGTCTATCTAACCTATTGTTTCTTGGAGAAAATTCTTAGCTAAATGGTAAAAAAAAAATTAAAAATAAAATTTGGAAACTACTTTTCTAAGCTTTGAAATTTTTGTTTGGTTTGATAAAACATGAAATTGAGTAACAAACCATTCAACTGATCGATAAAGTTAATGTTGATAAGTTTAATCATAAAGAAACTAAAATTCAAAGATTGTGATTGTGTTCGGTAACTATTGATTTTATAAAATTAAATTTATTTTCTTTCTATTTTTTTCGATTTCTTTTTATTATTTAATAAAAATTGTTAAAATTTAGCTTGAATGAACGGTAATATATCCAAATAAAAACGAAATGAGTATGAAATTGAGCCAATAATTATGAAATGGAACAATAAGTGCTTTTTATACAATACCTAGAAATTGAGTTGCATTGTGAGATGGTAGGTTGTTCTTGGAAACCATTTTTATTCTTAAAAAAATATATCAATGACAATATTTAATAAATAATCTAATTACTTGCCGCCTAACTTAAAAAACATTTCTAGTTCCATTTTGGGTAAGATTTATCTTCATTCCATTTTAATATTACATTTCAGCTATAAAAAAGGGGGAAATTATTATTATAATTAATTTTGCCCCTTTTAGCGAGAAGAGACTTTTTGAATTCTTTTTCCCCATTAAGGCATTATGAATGTGGACATATAAAAAGGTCTCTATTTTGATGTTTGATAAAAGTAGTCTATTTGGTGTTTGAAAATCCTACATATAGCCTTCTTTTTCCATATCATATTATAAGATTTTCAAAATCTACACAAAGTTTTAGTGGAATATTCAGTCATGGATATTGCATCAATTGACTCTAATCTCTATTACACTTTTGAAATATTGCCCAAGTGCAAAAATTAATATATAAAAATGATCTTCTGCACAAAAGAAAAATCCTATGGGTAAAACTTTGTAGTTTTGAAGAAGTTTTTTTTTTGTTACCAACTTAAATTTATTCAAAACTATCTCCAAATACAAAGTTTACATATTTGATGTTATAGGTAGTATTTATTCACAATTTTGAATTTTTACAACTAAACTATATGTTGACATGCTTGTGAGGTGTTCGATTTGAATTTTCTATTTTTATCTAAATTTTAAATTTGAGTTTGTACAAACAGACCTCATACACCCAATTTAAATATTAAACATATTGATCCAAATTGAAGAGGCGAATCGTTTCTACATAAATTATATAAATAATGAAGGAGACTAAACAAGAAAATTATGATAAGTTTTGACAAACCAATGATAAGAATAATAATAAATGAGTGAACCAATTAGAAAATGGAATTATTTATAAAATATTTAATTTATTTTCTTAAGGGTAAAGAGAGAAATAGGTTGAGAGTTGAGAGAGTGGCTTTGCGAGTGCATGAAAGGTCGCAATAAGGAAAAAGAGGACAAAGGGCCAAAATGAATGATTGGTAGTTGGTGGGTGTGCACCACCGTACTGGATCAGAGCCCGAGATTCCTTTATCCTTGTTGGAATCTTCCGGTATATTCTCTGTGAAAAATTTATATAAATTTTGTTTTAAAAAACGACAAAATAATGAAGCAGAGAGGATATTGATCAAGATGAATGGGTGGGAGAGCGTTACGTCACCGACACTGACAGCACATCAATCGGTGACGTCAACGGAATCCAATGGAATATTCACCCTTTTACTTTCCCCAAACTTAATGAATTAGTTTTTCATATATTACAATTAATTAAAGTTTATTTTCAGAGTTTTCTTTTCTTGTTTTTGGAACAGCATTGTCTTTTACAATTAACTTACTGTTGGTATAGCAAACTTGCATGAGTTCGTTATCGTTGTCGTGGTCGTTGTGAGCTCTTCGTAGATTTATCTGTTGGTCTACCTCTTTAATCTAGTCTCATTCTTCAAATTGACACGAGTGTGGGGAACTGCATCTTTTATGCTTAGGCGTTATAAACAGTATATAATTTAATTAAGTATGAAGAATAAAGTTTGAGTTTTCGTTTAAAAATTACTTATTATCTTGGAAGTTGTCATCCTACAAGGCTGACACTGCAATGTAAGAACGGTTTCAAAGTTGTAGTGTGTCATGTCAGGTTCATCTATGTTATTCCTTGATTATTATATTTTCTCCCGCTCGACTGGTTGATAAAAAACTCAATACTCTCTGAGTTTTCCTTTATAAGATATACATGTGTTTTCTCAAGTGACCTTCCAACTTTTCTTGGATTTGGGTCCGTTCATCGATTATTAGTCATGTTTGGAACAATTAGTTCTTCAATATTTAGTTATAAATTCAAAAGCCTACATTATTAAAACCTACGATAATTAAATTTAAAAATAGGTGTCATAATTCATTAATTCAATAAATGTTTTATAAGTCAATATCAACATAGTTAAATGATAATAATCAAAAGTATAGTTGTTCCCTTCCAATTCAGTTTCAAATTTTCATATATAACACACTTGAAAAATGTAGGTAAATCTTTTTCGTATATTTTATAATTAATTACTATTATATTTGGAATTGCTCTTAAAAGATAATATATATAAATTGTGATAAAGCAAAATTAATTATATAAATTGTGATAAAGCAAAATTAATTAGATGAAATTGATCAATTCAAGGATAAAGTTATATGTTTGAAATTTCATAAAAGTAGTACTTTTGTCCCACGAATCTAACAAGTTGGGGAATCGTAATAGAAAATATGACTTTAAAAACTCTAAACGTGTTTATATTGAAAAAGATATAATTTTAATTCTTCAAAAATAGACAACCAGTTCTACTTTATATATGCACTATTTAAAACTTTGGTATCCTTGCCTTCAAACTTTTTTTTTTCTTTTTTTGTATATTTTTAACTTTGTTTACTTTAATAAACTTTTAGAATATAACGATCAATTGCTATAAAATAGGCCAAAGGAATAGTTATAAATGAAAGTAAAACATTCATTAGATAATGTATTTCATAGATCCATTTGGTGAATGAAGGTGTTAAAACTTTGATTGATAAGCGGAAAAAAAATGGAATCGAAACAACCAAACATGTTACTTTTTAAATGCATAAGCCATGATGAATAAAGAAAAATCAAAGTATATGACCAAATTCAACAAATTAAGTAATCTGTAAATTAAATTAGTACAAAGATCTTGTAGCATCAGAAACTTGAATATAGCTCAAGTCAAATATTGTGCCAAAGACCAAAGAGAAGAAAGGAAAAAAATAAGGAAAGTAGGTCAAGAATGAAAGGAAATATTTGGTTCGCAATATTTAAGTAATTTTGATTCTAGAAGACTCAAAAAAAGAAGATGAAATAAAAGAAGGGTGTTGGCTTATTCAAAACCTTCATGAAAGAATATAGATTCGTTACACTACGCGACGGCCCGACCACGATATTTT
>JBBPDI010000015.1:10012769-10022883 GCA_037974545.1 Cucumis variabilis | reverse complement strand
ATATACGTTTGATACACCTTATACACGTCTGATACACCTAATACCCCTTGATACACCTGATACTTCTTGATACACCCTATAATTGCTATATCATATTCTCAAAATGCTATCCTATGCAATTTTCAAAACAAAGGTAAAGGTAAAGGTAGAGGAAACCTGTAGAATGACAAGAAATGACTATGGCTCGCCAATAAGAAAAATTTTATGTTGCTTCTGCCTTATGTTTACAGTATTTGACTTTTAGTATTTTATTTAGATTTATCGAACTTATGTTTTACTTTTGTGTTATTTTCTTTAATAGTTAAAAAGGGTTTGAACTAGCATTTTATCTACTACTTTATCTATACATACTTTATTTACGATTTATAAATGAGTATGTGAATTTTTTCATTGAAAATTTAGTATCTTCTTTTATTTTTGACAAGAAGGTCTTTATTTATTTTAGTAGTAACGACTTCACCTTAGTATAAAGAGTTGAGTCGTTACCATAATAAAGCAAGAGAAAAAATTTTAAAAAAAATGTAAAGGAATATTGCAACAAGTAGGATGTGGAAATACCTGTCATTGATGAAAAAGCAAACAAATTGTTTAATTATTTTAAATATAAAAAACCACAATTGTCTAGGAGAAAATGTGTTTTTTATGAAGGATAAAATCGTAACCAAAGAATACCCATTTGCTATGAAAAAATTGAATTTGAATTTAATAATTTTTTAAAAAAGAAAAAAAGAAAACAAAAATAAAGGATGAAACAAATCTATTCTAATCTCACATTTTCCCCCTTCCCCAACATCTCTCAACTATTTCCTTTAGTTAGTATTTCTCTTTCACATTCTTTCTTTACCTCTTTACGATTCTCCCACTTTCTCCCCTCTAAAAAAAACCTAACTCGTTGCCCTAAAGGGGAGAGACGTATGTTGACATTTTTTTTCTCTTTCCACCATAAAAAAATCGCTTCACGCCAAATTTTCAATTTCCTTTCAATCGTATGTATTGGAAAAGGGGAAGCAAGCAACTATTTCACCAAAGTTAAATTCTTCAAAGGCATTTCTTTTTCCTTTTCCTCTCCTGTCTCATAGTGTATTTTTTTATTAAATTGTCATTTTTTCTTTCCCAATCTAATGTGATTTTGATTATTTTGTTAAATTTAGTTTAATTTGGCATTATATTTATTAAATATGTTGTTCACTGTGTATTTATTATTAGATTTAGTTCAGATGAGTTTTGTTAAATTTAATTTAACTTAGCATTCATTTAATTTGTTGACTGTGTATTTATTAAATTTAATTTGTTGTTCACTTTGTATTTATTAGATTTAGTTTAGTTGAATTTTGTTAAATTTATTTTAATTTGACATTCATTAAATTATTTATTAAAGAGGTTCGATAAAATATTTATACTGTATAAAATAATTTTGAAAAAGGAAAAAACTTACAAGTCCACAATGTAAAATACAATAAATACCCCAACATGCGATTAATCGGCCACTCACGCAAGTAATTTTCTTCTAAACGATCGTGTACTATAGTCTAAATGATGGTTTAGATCATGATGCATGATCGTGTAGTTCATTTTAAACAATAGGAAAAAAGACTTCAAATTTACACGATTGAATAATAAACTCTAAACCATTGCGAGTAAGCTTTAGACATAAATGATTGTATAATATAACCTAAACGATCGTCGAATCCGTATACACGATATTGTTTACCATAACTACACGACTATTTAAGATATTTTATAAGAATAGACGATCATGTAGTGAAATAATTTACTTTAAACGATCATGCTGTCCATGGTAAGCGATCGTGTTAGTTATGATAAGCGATCGTGTAGTTCAATGTAAATTATCATTAAAAACTTCAAATCTAACGATCGTGTACGAATATCTAAACGATCTTGTTACATGAGATCTTGTACTAAATCTAAATGACCTTGGTACTATCTTGTACCAAAACTAAATGATCTTGGTACACTATCTTGTACCAATTATATATTAAGATCATTTAGATATTGGTACACGTTCCCTTTACATCTTGGTAAACGATCATTTAGATCTATCACTTATATATCTGAGATAGACGATGATACTGATCTATCTTTGTCTATCTGGGATAGATGACTGATCGTGGTAAACAATCGTGCTAACCATGGTCAACGATCATGTTGATTATGGTAAACAATCGTTTTGGTTGATCGTGTAGTCCAATGTAAATGATCGTTAAAGACTTCAAATCTAATAATCATGTACAAAATATAAATGATCTTGGTACACGATCTTGTGCCAAGATCATCTAGAGATATTGGTACACACAATCGTTTAGATCTTAGTAAATGATTGTTTAGATCTATCAATTATCTATATGGGATAGATAGTATTAGTGATTTATCTTTATCTATATGGGATAAATGATTGATCATGTAGATTATGGTACCCGATCGTACAGTAAAAGAAGAAAAAAAAGTTGAGAGATGACGAATAAGAAGGAAGAAATTCTGAAAGAGAAGATGAAGAAATCATGAACAATAAGAAGTGAGAATATATAGAGAAGAAGTAATAATATGAAAATGTGCAGGAATTCAATACTCGTCTTAAAAAATTTAAAACCAATAAAGACAAATCTGAAATTTATGAAAAAACAATAGGACATTTACAAAAATAGTAAAAAAAAATTATGATAATAGGACTCATGTCACTACATTTACTAAATTGTAAAAGTAGCAAATTTAAAAGCAGATAACCTTCTATAGCACTCTGATAGTCATTTTATAACCGTATGATATCATTAATTACTTATATTTTTCATATTCACAATATGCAAAAAGAAAGGTGTTATGAGCTGTTTTTTCTAGATCTTTTTTATCATCTGATACAATTTTCCAAAAACAATGATGGCTTCATGGTTTTTTTTTTTTTTTGTTTGTTATACAAGTTGTAAATAATTTCGCTTTTCGTATATATGTAAATTAACCTTTATTAAATTTGTTATTCACTTGTATTTATTAGATTTAGTTTAATTAATTTGTTAAATTTACTTTAATTTGGCATTCATTTAATTTGTTGTTCACTGTATTAATTAAATTTGTTGTTCTGTGTATTTATTAGATTTAGTTTTAACATTGGAATCTATGGTTGTGAATGACATATTAATTGAATTTGTTAGATTTGATATTTTAATATTAATTGGTTACATTTAATGTAATGTTAATTGATTATCGATCATTCATTTATCACTGTATTTTTCACTAAACACGCTGTCTCTCGCTAAATCTCATGGAAATTTCAAATTATCGATTATATATATATATAAATATACTTTATTTAATTTTAATTTCATTTAATTCCCATAAACATTTGTAGTTTAGGATATCAAAGATCATTTGAATTTTTTTAAAAATAGAAGATGGGTAAAAATAAATATTTAGTTTAGGGTGATGTTCATATTTTTTAATTATCATAATTTTTTAAAGTTCGGTAGTAAAAAAGGAAAAAGAAAAAGTTATCCTGTTTTTTTTATTTTTATTTTTTTTTCTAATTTTACACGGGCATAAAAATTTAAGTTGGAAAAAACCCAATGTTTCTGCATGCCTTTTGTAATTTAAATTCCAGGAAAACCTAATTTCTCGTTAAGTTAGTTGTTTAATCTCTAAGGTTGTTTGAAAAATAATTAACAAATCATCCTTTAAAAATATAAGCAACATAATTCTATTTTAAAATAGGATTGGTAGTGTTCTCTAGGGATTTATTAATTCATTATATATGTGATATTTTTCATTAAGATTTAACGATGAAGATTAAAATATGAAAGTTAGATATTTTAATATTTTTAAAACTATTTTTCAACTCAAAATAAATTTCATTTACTTTAAATGGTTATTATGCAATTCTTTTTTTTTAATTATTCTTAAATGTGAATTGTAACACATTTAAATCATGAAACATTCTAAAAAAATCAAATCAAAATATTGTAGTGTGAACCTTTGTAATTTTGATAACCATTTTCATAAATATTGTAAGGTGTTAACACCTTCTTAATAAGATTGAGTGACCAGTCACACCTTAATATGATTGATAGTGACTCTAAATCTTTTTATTTTAAGATTAAATAGAGAAGCCGACATCAACTCCTCTACGTCTGTTGCGACAAATTGAATTGCTCTTACATGATAAGTTTTTAAACATGTGATTTTTTTATTCATTTAAAAACACACAAAAACATCAATTTAACAGAAAACGTCAATGCCTCAGTGTTTAGGTTGATCACATAATAGATAAATATGTGGCAATCAGAAAAATAGAAGAGCTGAGACTGAAATATCACCTTAGAACCCTAATAACTAGAAGGGGAGAGACTAAGTAATTGGAGTGTAATAGCCTCTGTACCACACCGATACTGACATCGGTTCAAACAAGATGGAGAGTAGACTTGAGAGAAGCAGGCTAGCGATTAAGATAATCATCACAAGAAAACGCAATGTGAACGAGATCTCAGCACTAAGAAATATATTTACTCTTGTAATTGCTTTCATTTTTTCTAGGATCGATTAATCAGCACATTTAAAAAATTTATTATTATTTTATCAATATAACATTTTAAACAATGTTAAATAAATATATAAATTTATAACTGTATATACTGGATGTTAAGATATTGTAAAAAGTATTTGAATTTTAGGATAATTATAATAGGTAGCAAATATTAGAAATAATAATGAAGTGTATACCAATATTTTTAAAAAATTGAAAATATAGCAAAGTCAATATTTTCAACATGGTATAAGTGATAGAATTCTAGTATTGATAAACTTTAATAGATTTTATTATATTTACAATTAATTTTTTAAAATGTTATGCTAATATTTCAGATCTAATTGCTATATTTATAATTATTTCTTAATTTTATTTATTTAAAATATAAAATTAAAAATTTGTTCAAACTTATTTTGATTTTTAAAAAGATAAAAAAAAAGCACAATTATCAAGCATGTTTGGTTATTTTTCCAAAAAATAGATAACAAACAAATTACCAAACATTTTGTTTATTAAATATAGAAACCAGAAAAACAAAAACAAAAAAAAAATATTACGGAACATGCACTGTTTTTGTTTTTTAAAAACTATAAAAGCGAAAAAAATTCTCAAAAGCAGAAAATAAAATAGTTATAAAAAAAAATAAATTTTGAAAACTTATTTTTTTATCTCAAATGGGCAAAGAATTCAATTATTTTCAAATGTAAAAATTATTATAAAAAGTTAGAGAGATAATATTAATTTTCATAAAGAAAAATTAATAAAAACAAAACGGTAGTAACTACTTCAAATTTTTGTTTTTGTTTATTCTATTTTCTAAATTCTGTTTTTAAATTGTTATTTATTAAAAATAGAATCCATATATTTGATAATTGATTTTGTTTTCCATTTTTAAAAAATAAAATATATTTTTTGGAAGCTTTTTTTCATTTTCAATATTTCTTTTTCATAATTTTAAAAACAATTTTCAATTTTAAAAAACAAAAAAAAATGAATCAGTTATCAAACACACTTGTTTTTCAAATTTAAAAGAAACAAGAAATAAAATATTTATAAAACGCGTTCTAGTGAGGTTTTATTTTCCACAACTTAACTTTGATTTTGATAAACGCATTCTTCCAAAGTAAACAATAAAACAAATAAATCAATATGCAACAATAACATTTTTGGAAGGTTTAATTTTTTAAAATAGAAATGCAAAAAATCTACTAACTACCAAAAAATTGATATTAATCTTTAATAGTTTTCATATATAACAAAATGAATCCAAACATCTACAAATATACCAAAATATTAAAGTGTATATGTTATAGACCGCGAAAGACTACTAAATATATCTATCATGATATATATAGATGTAAATAATAATCTATCATAGTCTTTTCATATTTTATTATATTTATAAATATTTTCAATAATTTTATCTTTTAAAATAATATTTCTGATCATTTTTATAATAATTATATACCTTCTTATTAAATTTTTTTTGGTTAATAGAACCACAAAATAATTAAATTAATTTGTGGGTTAAAAAAAAAAAATCTATGGTAATGAGAACTTTAACGAATCTGTTTGACTGGAAACAAAGGGAATCGATGATAGCCTTTTGGTATTAAAATAAAAATCATATTCATTTCAGATATTGCATATGACTTTAAAAATTATATTCATTGTATGAGAGAGAAAATGGTTCATGAATTAATTTAGATTATCCTCTCTTGACTTGATTGAAGTATTATGTTCCCTATTCTTCTATTAATTTAAACTGTCTAACTAAAAAATTAGAATAAATTAAAATTGGATAAACTTTGAATAAAACTATCAACTCCTTATAAACTATGATACTAACATTTTCTTATTTGACATTATAATATATGGGATAGTGATTAAACTCCATCTTTCAAATTGATATAGCTTACAAATACTAAATTTTTTTAGTTTTTCAACTACTTGTATAAGTACATATTAATTTAATTTTTAAATTTTGGAGGTATATCAAATAAAACTTCAAAATAATAATTTTATAGATTTAAAGTTCTAAACTTTTGTATATAACAAATCAACCTTAATGATTTGTAATTTCATTTAATTGAGCTCAAAATAATACTACATAGAACAAAATTTGACGAATATAGTAAAAAAGTTTATCAAGTAATTATTGTAGAAATATAGAGAATGAAAAACTCATAATAAATAGGAAAAACTATTTTTTTTAAAAAAAAAGTCAACAAATAGATATATGTTTTAATTAACTATTAACAAAATTTAATTAAGATCTAAGAAAATTATTGTTATGAAAAAACTAAAATTATTATAAACGATAAAACTATTTAGAAGTATCACGAAAAATTATAGTAAAAGGAGTCATTCATCACAGTTCATATAGAACGAGAAAGATATATTGATTCGTTGCATTTGGACTCGTTTGCCTCTTGGCTTCTTCAAATTCAAATTAAACATTGATATCGATGTTGCCCGGAAATTGGATCAAACCTCAATTGGCATTGGCATTATTATCCAAAATCCAAAAGAAATGATTGTAAGTGCCGTTTATGGATAAAAAATACAAGTTATGGCCAATATATTGGCAATCCGATAAAGTTTAATTTACTCATCGTAGAATCCGTCAAAATCCCTAATCTGATTGTCAATAAGCATCAATTTACTTCAAGGAAAGAAAATTGGTCTTGCTTTGCAGATTAGTTAGAAGATTATTGACTGAAAAATACAATTGAACTTTCTTTGAATTTTGTCCTGGTGATCATTGTAACAAATGTTGCATGTAGATTAGCATAAAAAAACGCAAGGTTTGAACGTCTCTGTCCATTGTGGATTTTAAATAAAAAACGGCCTCTTATTTCAATTAATTATGCCCATGTGGCTTTTTCTTGAATAAAACTAATATCTCTTGCTAAAACAACCTCTCATTTTAATTCTCATAGTTTCAAATTTATTCTTATATATATTTAATAAAGGAGTTTTTTTTTTTGAAGATAACAAAAAATACAAACTATTTACACCTTGTTGCAAAAAACTACTAAATTACAAAAATTCATTATACTTCATTATACTTGTTTTGTCATAAAATATAAATAGTTTGTATACTTTTTCATTTTTTACAAACTATTTTTAACTAAAAAAATCAACAATAAATTAACAATAAATTAGCATTGCAGACCAAATTTAGATTGATTAAAATTGAATAAACTTCAAAGTACGAGGATCAAAAAACTATTTTTAACTAAAAAGGTCAACAATAAATTAGCATTGCAGACCAAATTTAGATTTATTGAAGGGCATTGCAGACCAAATTTAGATTTATTGAAGGAAAATTGCATAGGATAGCATTTTAAGAATATGATATAGCAAATATAGCACATTGTTTTAGAATTTTGCAAATATGACAAAATTTTCATTTCTCAAACTTCAATTTGTTATTATTCTTACCTTTCAATAACTTATTTTTCTTCCTCTTGTTAATGTCATACTCATTATTTATTTATTCTCCCACTTTTTAAGGTCCTAATTATTTTTTTATTTTTATACTAGAAAAATTATTTATTATTTTTGTCTTAATCTTAATTTTAAAATATCAACATACAACAATTGCAATATGAAATATAATGGTTGTTAATCGGAGTAATTTAACTTTATTTGTGATTTCTTTTTACTTTCTTCAATGTATATTTTGAGTTCAATCTAATTCTAAATGATTTTGTTTTATTTTTTTACATTAATTTTGTTTTGGTTTTACTTTGTCTCAATTTTGTATATTAGTGTTGTGATACACTTATATTATACGTATTAGTTGGTTAATATACTTACTACATGATTTTTATTTTTTCAAATTTTGTACAGTTCATTAGAGTATTATTCAGTATATGAATGATGTAACTCAGTGTATCATTATCAAGTATATCAACAATATATTGTTAAAGCATATCAATAAAGTGAATCATTATAAAGTATATGAATCAAGTTTACAAGTGTATATCAATAGTATATCAAGTGTATAAGTAGGATTTGAAGTATATCAAGTGCATTTAATCAATCAATTGTGTAAGTGAACAATACTAAATATATCTGTAGTGCATCAGGTGTATCAAAAATATCATGTACATCAAATGTATCAAATTTGTTAAGTGTTCCAATGAAGCATAACAAGTTTATTAACGGTGTATCAAACTTATAAGTGAAGTCTTTAAGTGTATAAAACTATCAAGGCCTAAGGGGTATCAAGTGTATCAAGAAGAATCAAGTGTAACAAGGAGTATTATAATGTGTATCAAGATGTTTCAGGTGTGTATCAAAAGATATCGAGTGTATCAAAAAAGTATCAGGTGCATCAAGTGTATTAATCAAATGTATCAGGTGTATCAAGAAGAATCAGGTGTATCAAGGGGTATTATGTGTATAAGATGTGTATAAGGTGTATCAAACGTATATTAGTAACGAGGACATTTGTGACATTTTATATCTTAATGTGTGGGTTGGACTTCGTTTTTTTCATTTTCGCAAATAATAAAGTGTTTGTGCTATGGACTTAATTATTATAACATATTTTGTCATTTTTGCAAGTGCCAAAAAAAATGATGTTAAACACTTTTTTAGGGAGCTTTCAAGGCAATGAATGAGTTATTATCATCTTAAGTTATTTATATAGTTAGACTTGAGTTATAATAGTATGTGTTTGTGGTTTATATTTTTTCAACAAATATATATTTTTCTTTTCTCAATCCTTTATCAAAAAGTTCAAAATGTTTTATCATAAATCCAAATATTTGGCATATCAAATGTGTACCAACTATATATCATGTGTATCAAGTGTGATCAAGTGCCTAATTAGACGAATATCGAGTGTATATCACAAGTGTATTAAGTATATCAAAGTAGATATCAGTAGTGTATCAAGTGCGTTGAGTATATCAAGTACGTATTAGTGGTGTATCAAGATGTATAGCATGTGGAGTGCTTTTTATTTTTTGTTATTTTAGCAAAAATAAATAAGTATATGCTATCAAAATAAATAAGTATATGCTATCGGTCGAAGTCCAAAACAATAATTATAATTTTTTTAACATATGCGAATAACATGTTCCTAAATAAATTAATAATTAGTTGTTTATTTATTTTAGCACAAAGTGGGATGACTATAACTAGTTAAAAGATTTTATGAACTGATTAAAAATTTAAAATTGACTAAAAAACGAATTTTTTTCTCAAATAATGAAATGGTGAAAGTAATGACAAAAATAAGGTTGGGACAAACTATTGATAAAAATATGGTAGTTTTGGGTCCCACACCTTATTTTGTCCCACACTTTCTTATTTTATTCATTATTTATATTAATCGTGGGTTTCACATCTTTTTTTCTTTTTTTATTTTCATATATATGTGTGAACCCTACACCTTCTTCCTTTCTTAATTATATATATATGTATTAAATATTTCAATCTAAAAATATCTTCCCTTATTAAAATTAATATCAACTTTCCATTTTTATTTTTTTCTTTATTTATATATATTTATTAAATATTTAAATTTTAAAAATATATTTTCTTATTAAAATTAATATCAACTTT
>JBBPDI010000015.1:9985377-10012669 GCA_037974545.1 Cucumis variabilis | reverse complement strand
TTAAACAAATTAATATAGTAATAATAATAATTGAGAGAAATTGAAGCTTACTCCAAAAATAATAATAATAATAATAATAATTGAAGCCATAAATGCATATTGCTCATGTCGGTAATTGAATAATTTTTTTTAATGTTTATGGCGAAAGAAATAAAAAGAAAAAACAAGAATCGTGAAATAATTTAAGAAAAATTATGATTTAAATTCACAAAACCTACCATAATCAAATTAGGAAAATGTTTTATATCATTAGTATATAGCAAAATGATTAATTTGTTTATATAAAGTTTTTTTTAAGGAAATTAGTTTTATTTCAAAATTGGCAAATTATTATTTTTAGGTAATATAAATAAATATATATAAATATGTTGAATAAATTACTCAGGTGTTATGATCTTTTGATTTTTTAAAGTTGACTCAAAATAAGAAAAGTGACTTTAATAAGAAAAATTCAATATTTAATATTTAACATATATATAAAAAATAAACTAAAATTTGAAAATTGATATTAATTTTAATAAGAAAAATATTTTTAGAATTGAAATATTTAATATATATATATATATATATATATATATAAAATAAAAAATAAAAAATAAAAATGAAAAGTTGATATTTATTTTTAGATTGAAATATTTAATATATATATAATTAATAAAGGAATAAGGTGTAGGGCCCACACATATATATGAAAGAAAAAGATGTGGGATCCACGATTAATATAAATAATGAATAAAATAGGAAAGTGTGAGACCCACGTGCAATATATATATAAATAATAAAAAAATAAGGTGTGGGACCCAAAACTAACCTATTTTTGTCAATAGTTTGGCCCCAACCTTATTTTTGTCATTACTTTCTCCATTTACATTATTTGAGAAAAAAGTTCCTAAAAAACTATACGAATAGTGAGTTTTCTCCCAAACACCTAAATGAAATAAATTTTACAATATTATTGTATTCAAATAAAATTATTAAAATTCATTCATGTTTAGAAATAAAAATTCCGACTATAAAACTTTGAACTAATTTTTTTCGAGAAAATTGTCAAAAATGACAAATTGAGAAAAATATTTACATTTCATGACAAAATAAAATGTCGTGGGTTTTTGTCCTTCATTAAATTTTTGCTATGAAGTGTAAATAATTTGTTTGTTTTATTATTCTTGAAAAAAATCTTTTTGTATATAAATAAAAACTTACATTTTAAAGCCTCTCAGACAAGGTATCATAGGAGAGTATGTTGAAAATTGAACATGTTTTAATTAGATAAGTGCTTGAATTATAATTATATCTCAGATGCATTGTCTGAAGATGCACTTGCATTATCGCAATTACACAAGTATGACATGCACAGGGTAATAATTCTCATGTGATCTATTGCCTCGTAAAATCATCAAATAGGTTCTTAGTATGAGACTTTATGTAGGCGAAAAATTCATACTCATGCGATAAAAGCTGAAATTGGATAATCTTACTGTGTTGCTTTGTCACGACCCACCCCAAATACCACTTCTTGCGATCTGTGGTCGCATGCCGCCTAGACATACCCATTGCACTCCTCTCCGCAAGATGACGAGCTGAACACCTAGTAAGCGGAACATCTTACTTAACTTGTTTCTCCTGAAGCCTTTGCCTCAAACTTAGACTTTCTTGTTGCAGTGAAAAATTTGCAACCTTTGGACTTTGCTTCGTTCGGTATAATGATAAAACAACAAAATAACATAAGTATTTCTCTTTATTAACTTAACACTTTTATAAGGTTCAAGCATTACAAATTATATTCCTTTCCTCACAGAACATAAAACTAAAGCTGACTTATGGTCCACCTTTCCTTGTCCACTGCCTCTGCTCTTTGTGGAGAGGTTTTCAGGAGTATAAGAAATTTAATTTCATCCTTCTCCTTGAGTTGCCAACAACCCATCTCAAGGAAAATATTTAGAGCTTCCTTTCGTTAGACGACCTTTTTTTATCTTAGTTGAAGCCCTCCTCGCTAAGGAATGATGCACTTACCAATTGGCTCCTTAAATGCGAGATAAGATGTCACAACTTGCACGCATCACAAGTTTACACAACCATCCTATGACTTCTTACTTACTAGGCTTCTGTGCCTGACTTCCATTCCTTGGCTTCAACGCCTAACAACCTGGGGAGAGAAACTTAAAATGTAAGTCAAAGACTTAGTGAGTGATAAGTTTAGAAAACACCTTTTTGGGGAATACAACAAATAAGATATAAGTAATATCAATTCCAAAATGCAGACATACATAAACACGCGTGTACACACACTCACACACATATATCAACTCATTAATTCACAATCACAAGATGTTATTGCATCAAACACAAACACAAGTATAATAAATGGTTCTACATGATTCACATCATTGCACAATCACTACTCATCATCGGGACCTGGGATTCTTCCCTCGCCTGGACCTGGGACATTTCTGAACTAGCATCTCGTGAATTACTGATAACGTGTATAAATACTCGTTGTTATAACCTCTTTTATTATAATAATTAGTTTAAAACGCATACGAAGATGATCAAAGCTTGTGACTTATGTTGTAAATACATAAGTATTTAGAAATACTTCTTACATAAGTGTCATGCTTGTTTTATGTGGTTCTCATGTTTAAACGCACAATAAGTAGACAAGAAGAAAGGAGCAAATCATTGAGAACATCTCGTGCATAGACAATACGATGGGAACTCGCTTGGCGAATAACATCTCCAAGCGAGGACCCATGTCATCATGTGAGGAAGGCTCACTAAAAGACAAAAATGGTAGTTGGAGTGATGTGACTTTATAGAACCGAAGTCAACACTGACAATCTTAGAGGACTAGAAGTTTCTTACCTAAAGCTATTTATAAAAGTACTTCATCCCCCACCAGGAAAAAAGAGGCCTGCATGGGCCAACCAGGGGTCTGAATAGATCGTGACAGAGAGTCCAAATAACTACAAGTGTAAAGAGTTCATAGTTCTTCTTCTACGGTCATGCTGTAAGAGAGAGCTCAAAGCCTGAGTAGAGAAGAATGTCATTTTCCTTTGTCTCCTAACTTATAATATTGTTTCACTGTTTTGTCTTCCATTTTGTATTCTTTGTAATGTGTACTGTGTATATCATACGTTGGCCTATGGCCTACATTCTTTGTATATATTACATGTTTATGCCTTTTCAATCTAACATTTTTTTACTTTACACTAGTCAATGTGTTATTTATACTTAGGTAGATGATAAGTTCTTGATAAGAAGTGTTACTTATAAGTCTTATCGCATTAGTCGAGCTATTCTCATTGTCTGGCCAGTGTAAGTCATCAACTACCCAAGAGGGAAAGTAGCTAGGACGAAACTAATGTGCACAGAAAGGAGCTTTGTCTTTTCTCGCAAGATCATTTCCAACATTTGTATCCTGAAAGGAGAACACTTGTAGACAGTGGGCACAAGAGGTTGCAATACTTAATCGCAAAATCGTATACAATTTATAAGCAGTCCCTTCCAGATATAACTCGCAACTTTGTACTTAGTCAAATGAATCTTTGAAAGCGACCATGTGTGGCATATACTGACTTCGAGAGAAGTAAGCCTTAATCACAACACAAGTATAGTTTAGTGAGTTACATCACATCAAGGTTATCTTATTACTTATCTGTATGATAATACGTAGACATTCCTTCCTTCATTTCTCTTATACTAGTTCACATTACCATACCACTTTCTTATCCTCTCTTTACAGGCTCTCGCTGCTTAGTTTAGTTAATGAGTTTAGTTTAACATTTCTTACATTTGTTATTCTTTAATTCTTTCACATCGCCTAAATGAGGAGTAATTCCCAGAACTAATATCTTGAATCAATTCCCTGTGTTCGACCCTGGATCACCCATGTAAACTTGCACTTGGGCTACCAGTAGGAAAACTTGTATTCAACGAGGACTTAGCTATTACACGATGAAGAGGGATATAATGAGCATTTTGCATGCCATGATCATGCCCCATGACTTATCGCCTAGAATTAATCACACAATACAGAAAGATATGGTGAGCATCTTAAGCGCAATGAACCTACTTAGTAATGTATTGTAATTGTATTATACACATGCCAAACGACTAAGTCCACATACAAAATCACTGTCCAGTTATCTGGAATTTCCACCAGCGTCTTGCAAATTATTTCACATCTCAACCAGCATTTCGAGAGTTACTTGGGTTATACACCATTGTTTCACTAATAATTTCTCATCTCATCGGCTTGGGATTCTCCCCTTGCCTAGACATGGGACACATCTCAACCTGCATCTCGTAAGTTACTTGGGATATCCAACAACACAATGGAACAACATTAGCTCAACAACAAAGAGTTGTATGTCAACACAACACCATCAGATCACAAGATTACAAAAGGATATAACAACATAAAATGATCACAATATACTTCTTATGAAAATGTAAGGAACATAATGTAACACTTCGACATATTTATGAAAATCATTCACACGGATATTCATTTTTCATATGAAAACCATTGATTGTAAAACAAGAATATGATTAAGGATCATTCACAAATAATCATTTATCCAAAAAAATCGTTAAAAAACAATAATTTTTTTTATAAGAATCACTCAAAAACACGTAAGACTCTACTTTTTTCTCTTTTCTTTCAGCTTCCTCTTTGTCGTTCAGCTCTCAAAATTCCCTTTTGATGAGTTATCAAAATGGTAGCATCTTATGTCCTTTTTTCTTTCGGCCTTTGGGTTCTATTTATAGTGACCTATCGCATCCATGGGTCATTTTCATGCTTTACACGTGTCAACCTTTCATTTCATCATGCTACGCAGTCAATCAGAATTCGACACATAAGTCCAATGTTAGTTACAAATAGACACTTTCCTTGAGACGCCAACCTTATCTCCTTGGAAAGCCAAACTTCTCATCATCAAACTCTCTTCTTGAAAAGCCACAAAACATTAACTTCGCTTTAGTGAGTTATCCAATCATCTACTCGGAGATCTATCTTTTCAGCAGAATGGCTACCTTATAGAAACCAGACTTAGGTGGAGGCATTTTTTCTTGCATCACTACACCCATCGCCTAATTCTTATCATTATCGCATACTTCTTTCTCATCAGCCAATCCTCATTGCGTCGCTTACTTCAACGCGATAGAACTTAGGCTTACACGCCTTTTTTTGCATCCTTTCTTCAACGCATCCTTCTCTCGCAGGACATCTCTCTCTTACTCTTAGTCAAACTTACCTTATTTGGTGGAGCTTTTTTTCAACAGAACTCTCTTTTCAAATCAGGCCTCACATGCTTAAACCTTATGATTTGTCTATGAGTACAAGTTTTTCACTCTTTTGTCCAAGTTAGGAATATTATAATGCCTAACTTTGTTCTTATGCGGTATCTTTAAATTATCAAAATTATATTCATGGTGTCACTTTCTAAACTAATACTATTATTTAAACTAATGGTGGAGTGTGGAAGATGACATGGATATGGATAATTATGAATGTTGTTGAGCTAACTTGACTTAGCAGAAATTTAAGAAATAGTGAAGGCATAATTTCTATGTAATGACGGAAAATGAAAGAGATATGATCACCTTTAGGGATACACATGTTGAAGTTAGAAAATGGTGGTTCATATTTAACTAGTTTTGGATGCAATATGGACATTTCAATCTTTATTTAAGCTAAGCAACCTCTCAACGTCTAAATGTCACACACACTCGCATTTCTAATATGTACGATAAGTTTCAAACTGCACGATTGATTTGTTCTAAGATCACTTCTACGTACGCTTGTTTAATGAGGTCTTAGTTATTTACTCTCTCAAATAGTTAACTACCAATAATTAATTGCTTCTCTCAAATGAATTATGTGTTGAATATAACTCTGATTAAACAAACAAAATTTTACATTCGTTATTCAAATTTTTTAAAAAATATATATTCACTTTTTATTTCAATCAAAATATAGAAAACTTGAACATGAAGCAAGTAAAAAGATGAGCGTGATAATGTAAGTTCATGGCATTCATGTGAAAAACATTAGGTCTCTCGACCATTAAATTTACATTACAAATACAATGTAAACAGAACATAAGAATGGAAAGGCAATAAGATGCGTCGAGCCTCATAATGCAATCTCTTGCATTTTTTTGGCTCTGTAGTTGTTTGTTCTAAGGAGGTTAGCGTAATGTGCTTTAAGGGTTTCATTTCTACTCTCACAACTCCAAGCTCTCACCTTGTTTAATGGAAGAATAAAGGAGAAGAGGATGGTAATGGCGAAATGATAAGAGCTTTCCTTTGTTTTTTTTCACATACATCGTGGACTCTCTACTCTTTTTGTCCCTCTAGACTATTAGAATTCAATCCTCTCTTATCTCTAGAATCCACTCTCTAACTTCAGAAATCCCCTCTTTGAAATGAAGTTATTGTTGCTTATTTAAAGGCGATGAGGAGGTGTAGTTTCACATGGACTCTGACTAATAAATTCGTTTAAAGGCTTGAATCACTGATGTGTTACATCTCTTCTCAATTGCGTCATTCTGAATGTCGCTTGACATTCTCACCAACTTGTTTGTCATTTAGCAATTCGCGTGGTATCTTTTTCATCGAATGGTTGGTTAACACAAATCATATCAATTTGCTTCTCACAACTCTTCATTCTACATTTTCTTATTTTCATCATAATCTTACATTTAAACATGAAAAACTCGTGATGAACAGACGTTCTATCTTTTGTAACTCTTAGATCGTATCACTCATATTTTCATGGAATTTATCACCCATTATCTCACTTTTCTCACAATCCTACTCCATTATTCTAAATAAAAGGCTATTATAACTTGTATTTCTACAAGCTATTAATAAGTTATACGTGAATTGATTTATGAGAGTTGGTAAATTTTAATTGTTATACTTAGTTGTGGTGTGAGTTATGTATTTAAAATTTACCCATGACAATCCTATAAATAGAATTGACATTTACATTGTTGAGACAACCAAGTGTGAAGAAGAATACACACAAAGAAAGTTAATTTGAAGAGTGTTTTAAATAAGTGTTTTGTTTATCTCTCAAATATTCTACTTGGTGATTGTTTATTTGGGGGTGTCAATCATGTGCTTTCAACAAAGTAGTATTAGAGCTTGAGTTTAGAGTTTGAAAATATTGTTTTTGCAAATGGCAAGTATCAACTTGGTTCCCTTTAAGTCTCAATTTAAAAAAGAAAATTATAGTAGTTGGTGTATTCGAATAAAAGCCCTATTTAGTTCATAAGATGTGTAGGATATTTTTAATAATGGTTATGAAGAACTAAAAACTGAGGCAGTGTTGAGTCATGCTCAACGAGAAGCTTTACAAAATACAAGAAAGAAAAACCAAAAGACCCTCACCATCATTCATCAAGCCATTAATGACCCATAGAGAAGATTTCTAGATCAACTACTGCACATCAAACATAATTGTTTTTTGGATAATACATGTAAAGGAGTAGATTGAGTTAAGAAGGTTCGCTTTCCAAATTGAGAGGTGATTATGAATCACTGAATATGAAGGAGTATGAATTAGCTTCAGATTATACTTTAAGATTGCTAGCAGTAGTAAATAAAATGAAAAGATATGGTCAAACAATATAAGTGATGAACAAGTAGTAGAACAGATACTTCACTCATTGTATGAAAAATTCAACTTCATCATTGTAGCAATCAAAGAATCAAAGACTTTGAGGACAATGTCCATTGATCAACTTGTAGGTACTTTACAAGTCCATGAAGAAAAGCTTCTCAAGAAGATCAAATAGATGACTGAGCAACTCTTTTAGTTAAAGTTGCAATTAAAAGATAAGAAAGATAGCCAAGAAAAAGGCAATCAAGGTCGAGGGCTTGGTGATTTCAGAGCATGAGGTTGAGGAAAACTATGGATAGAGAAAATTTGATGAGTGTAATTCAAACTCAAATAAATCAAAAAGTCATGAAAGACAAAACTATTCGAGGTCAATTGGAGAAAGATCAAATAATAAAAGAAGGTATGATAAAAAATAGGTTGAATGTTATACTTTTGATAAATTTGGCCATATCCCTAGAAGTGCAGAAATAAAGTTGAAGAAAATGCAAATTGTGTTGAGAAAGATGAAGAAAGCGGTGAGTCGTCATTGCTTTTAGCATGCAAAGGTGAGAAAACATGTGAAACAATGCATGGTATCTTGATAGTGACGCAAGCAATCACCTGTGTGAAGTAAATCAATGTTTGTGGAACTTGATGAATCTGGTGGTGGCAATATCATATTAGATGATGCCACAAAAATTCTAGTTAAAGGAAAAAGTAAAATTTTGATCTATTTAAAGAATAGGAAGCATGAGTTTATCTCTAATGTTAATGATGTGTCTAATATGAATAACAACTCTTAGAGAAAAGGATAACTTGTAGAAATACAAGTTATTGTAGCCTTTTAGGTAAAACAATGGAATCAAAACAAGATATAAATGTTCAAAGCGCATAACTTTTAGTGTAAATTTATAAGGTTAAGAGAATGCATCTTACATAAGTCATCACGCTTGATTAAATATGTTTTTAAGTGTTTTTTTATGCAAGATGGCAAAAAGAAGAAATGAAGCAAAGAGTGTGTGCAAGAACATTGCGAGAAGCTTCCACCTGGAGATTTACATTGTGAGGCGAGATGCCAACACATCACACGAGATGATTCGCTAAAAGACAAGAGTGGTAGTTAGAGCTGATGTGACAAGAAATGACTACTTTCTGCGCTGACAATTTCAGAAAGGATGAATGTGCCAAAAGGAGAACAAAAGTGGTGTTTAGGCACCAAGAGGTTTCTCGCCTTAAATATAAGATGGTTAAATGATCTATATTGCATCAAGTACATCACACATGGCTTAAATCACCAACAATGTGGAGACTTTTCTTCATCTTTCTTAATGCAAGTTAGTTCACATTCCATAAACATTCCATTTCAATCCTCTCTACAAAACCCTCAAAATATTTAGAGTAGTATAATTTTACTTTTATACTGCCTGGAAATAGTAGCAGACTTTATAACTAAGTTTGATAGAATTCCCTGTAAACAATCCTAGCTTACATAGGAAACTTCTCACTTCGCTTACAGTTGGACAAGCGAGAAAAAAACTTGTACGCAATGAATAATTAGAAGAATATATCAACACTCGATGAGGAAATGTATCTTTTATAGCATAACCCTCGCCTAAAGACAAAGTTAACACTTTTTATTGCATAATTTAGTCTGCTAGCGTTACAAGTCATAGAAATAGAATTTTAAATGATGAATCAATGAGATTATACTTAAGTAGATGAGAGGCTCAAAACCAATTCACGTACTCAATCTTACGTTCAATCTGTGAAGGAAAAGAACAACTATATATATACAACTTTATACAGATAAATATCTTCTAACAAATAGAAAAGCTATAATATTTTGGATAACTTTAAGCTATAATATTTGGGCAAAGGATTGTAGTTTTTTTATAAGAGACGATCGAGATAATATGATTGCTAAAGTGTAAATAACGAAAAATAGAATGCTTTTGTAAACATTCAACTGATGTTGCTAAATGTTTGAAGTCATGTTTAAAAGATCCATCTTGGATTTGATACTTATGACTTAGGCATTTGAACTGTGATGGCTTGAGACTATTAGCGAGGAAGGATATGGTGAAAGGTCTGCTAGATCAATTTTTTTAAGGTTATATTTATATCAAACAATCAAGAAAAAGTTTTTCATAAAAATCATCTTCAAAAGCAAGAAGACCACTAGAATTAATTCACATTGATCTTTGTGGACCAAATAAACCTAACTTTTTCGATTGAAATCATGAATAATTAATAAGAAATGCTTATTTTTACTAAAAGGATATGATGAAAAGGTGGCCATATCTCAAACATCTAGATCAATTTTGTGAAGGTTGTATTTATGGTAAACAATCAAGGAAAAGTTTTCCTCATGAATCATCTTAAAAAACAATGAGACCATTAAAGTTAGTTCATAGTGATCTTTGTACTTCAATCAACTTAGGTTTATTTAGTCCACAAATAATTCCAAAACAGACCACAATCTAAGACCTTACAAACTATCATTTTCATGCTAAAGCGATCACTAAAAGCTAATTCAGGATAAAAGGTAAGAACAGTCTCAAATTCACAATTAGGCACAGATTTTTGACAATTTGATCTAAACAGTATTTTCAAAGATAAGAAGGGTCTCAAACAAAATATTATGAGTCACTTTTATTCTTAGTGCATCATGAATAAGTTATACCATATGGAAATTGATATGTGACAAGGTAGTTGACCATGTTGACATACCATGGCTCAGAAAAAGTTATCTAGAAGTGATGTTCATTAGAAAAATCCTCTGAAGTGGCGTGTGGTCATCCTTAAGAATGATTTGACTCAAATAGTCAGACACTAAGATTTTTTAGCCCTTCTCGTCTTTGATAGTTAGGTCAAATTCTTGAATAAGGAGGAACCATATCACCCATCTAGGCTTAGACTCTTTATTGGTCATCAAGTATTTAAGAGGTGCATAGTTAGAGAAAAAATGTTATATAAGCTCGAAGAACATAAGATCAAAACTTATCTAAAACAAAAACAATAATTTAAAGTTCCTTTTCTGTTGTCGTGTAATTGGCTTGGACATGATTCATGATCTTTGAAGCGAAACATATCAGTTTTCTAGAGATAATCACAAGAAGAGTGTTAGCTTCTCTTAAGTACACATATTTCATGTGATTAAGGGAGAGCTTTGAGCTCCATTCCTTATATTTGAGTGGAAAAAAAATCAAAGTAAAAATGCTCATCACAAGGAAGACCAATCATGAGAGGATTTAGTTCATTACAATCAAAATTGTTAGTAAAAAAAAATTCAACAAGAGAGATATTCATGTAATAAAGAGAGATGTTTCACAAGAACTTTCATAGGATCATATATACTAAATGAAACTACATTTGCATCTAATTTTAAAGAAAGAGGACCTTGATCACCATCAATTATTGTTTTTGTAGTTTTCATAAAAGGCCTGCCTAACATAATTTTAGAAGAAGAAGGACCTATGGTCTCATCCATTTTTAGTACATAGAAATCCATAGGAAAAATTTAAATTCTTGACTTTAACTGATACATCCTCAATGATCTTTAATGCTTAGACATATGATCTATCAGCTAATTGAATAACTATAATAGTATGTTGCTTCCCATATAGGTTAAGGCTTAAATAAACATGATAGAGCACGACATTAATAGATACACCCAAGTTGATCATGATATATTGAATGATTCTCACTAATCACACATGGGAGAGTAAATGACATACTTGGATCATGTCATTTCTAAAAATTATTGTGCTTGAGTAAGACATATTCATTTGTACTTACCACCACTCTCTCCTTTGTGTTAGGTTTTCTCTTGTTCGTACAAAGCTCCTTAAGGAATTTAGTATACTTTGAAATTTGTTGTACAACATTTAGGAGAGGGATATTGATCTCAACCTTTTTGAACATTTTCAGAACTTAATCATCTTTCTCCTCTTTTTAAAGCCTAGAGAACCTACTTAAGAAAGAAGCTTTGACAATGTTAGAACAAACTAGAATGGAGGGTGATGGATCATTTACCTTAGATTCAGATAGTGATGGCACTTTCTTAAAAGTCTTGTCATTTTTACTAACATCAGTATAAGAATCAACTGAAGGGGATGCTGCCATAGGATCGAAAAATGAGATTTTCTTACCACTACATAATGTGATAACACTTACACTGAGGTGGCCAAGTTAGCGAGGAGCTTTTTAGATGCTCTACTTTCAAGCTTACTAACAACAAAAGCAAAATGAGTCATTTGAGTGTTCAAATTATGTAATCTAGTCCTCATTTTTTTTAAGAGTTTTGGTGTCTTGAGATTGTTGCATTTTATTTTTATAAAGTTGATGAATATATTATTGGAATTTAAAAGAATGATCAGCAAGGGATTTAGCAATATCTTCAAGGAAACATACAAGGAGTATATGTAGGTTGAAAATAGTTTTGATTGTCACTCCATTATTTCACCATCGAAAATTTGGATGATCTCACTATTTAGGATTATAAGTATTGTTGTGGAGATCATATTTCCTTTGAAAAGCTTCTACGACATTCACTTAAGGCATCACTTCTTATTGCACTTGAGGGAAAATGTCTGTGGTATGACCGATCATTGAGTATACTCTACAAGCCTTGCCTTGTTGAATCTATTCTCCAACTGCCATATGTTTCAAAAGAGTAGTTAAATCAAATAATTGAGAATGTCATTCATTTACCTCTCTTTAATTTGAAAGAGGAATGTTCGTTGCACAAGTTCCAAATTGTTAAGAGTTTTTAGCCGTAATAAAAGTGAGTGCCCTAGCCTCAGTTGAAGTTTTCTCAACTAAACACCTATTGTTGCAGCATTGATGTTACCTCTCTTATTAGCAAGCAAACCCAAAAAGAAGTACTGAATGAGAAATGGATTAGATATCAGATGGTGGGGAGAACTTGCGCATTGTTGTTTGTATTGTTCTCAATACTCATATAATATCTTGGTCACACTTTGAGTCATCCTATAAATCTCCTTCCGTATACTATTTGTTGGCGAAGATGGGAAGAACTTTTCCATAAACTTATTTTTCAACTCATTCCATGTTCTGATGGACCCATAAGGTAGATAGTATAACCATTCTTTGGTTACATCCTTCATATAAAATGGAAAAGCTCATAGATTTAGTTGCTCTTCCAACACACATGGGATCTCATCCAGTTACAAACAACGTTAACATCATTTAAGTGCAGATGGTGGTCTTCTCTAACTTTCTCAGTAAATATGGGTAACAAATGTATAAGCCTCGGTTTCAATTCAAACGATACATCAATCTTATGATATACAATACAAAATGGTTCTTGTGTCATGGTTTGCTCAGTCGACATCATCAAAGTCTTTCTTCGAGCTTTACCTATGACTACTTCGAGTTCTCATTTGATTGTTCTAGATTCTCTTTAGGTTATTCCAGATTTGGTTCAAATTCTTCTTGTGCTTTCTCTTCAAATTCTTCTCTAATTCACTATTCTTGTTGAATTCTCTACACTTCTCAAATAATATCTGCAAACCAATGTAGACTACAACTACTAAAAGAATGTGTCATAAACCAAAGGAAAGCAAACTGCTTACAACATTGTTATTATTTTTGTTCTTGAACTTAATGATTGACCAAACAAGTTACCAAGATTCTCCGAGAATGACACAAATTTGTTTGGTCTAACCACTAATCTGCGTCCTTCTTAGGCCAGTGAGAGGTAGGGCCCCTTGTTCAAGTCCCACAGTCAACACATAAGAGAACAATCTCTCTACTATTCTTAGAAGTGGGTAGGAGTAAATTCTATCTCACCCCCTATGTTTTCAACTCTTTACTCTATCTTACACTCTATGTTTTCAACTCTTTACTCTATCTTACCCCTGAAATGAAGAGTCTATTAGGCTGATGTTGAGTTGCCCTTATTTATGCAAATCTAAAGATAATTTCGAATAAATAGAAGGTCATAGTTAGCTCAGGATTAAGATCGAGTTACCTAGGTGATTGAATTGAAACAGTAAATTGTGTTATATGTAAAAGTGACTATCTCTCAGTCGCATCTTATGCAACTCCTTACATATGGCTCCCCTACTCAAATGGCTCCACATCAAAGACTTAGGATCACATTGTCTATATTAAATATAAAACAGCCTACATCTATAACGTTTCTAGAATAAGGTATCCAATCCTATTCTTATACTATAGACCACTTAGACTATCAACTCGAACTTGATCCACTTTTATATCGCTACATAAAGTTCAAGCATTCATACTATAGTCAAGGAACCTTAGTTTATTCATTTAAGAGTTTATGACGATCAAATTACTTATTAAATAACAATTTATTGAACAATAACTCAATAACATCCTTAAAGGATAATATAATAGTTTAGCAGTTATAAATAACGAGTTTTAGGACATAAAACCAAACGTTATGCTATTTTTTTATATATAATTTAGGTTATTTAACATAAATGTAAAAAAAATTGAAAAATGTTTACGACCCGTGTAACAAAAAATAAAAGTCCATGAAACCAATAAAATATTTTCATAATTTTCATATTTGTCCTTAAATATTCTAGACAATTCGTTACTTCTCTTTCTTCTTCTTCTTTGTGATTTATTCATCTTCTCTTCTAGATTTCTTCATCTTCTCTTCTAGATTTTATTTCTTACATTTAAATGATTTATTCTTTTGTTTAAATCTCCTACTTCATCTTCACCATTTTTAACAAGATTCTTTGAAGCTACTTCATCTATTTCATATTCAAGAATATCAAGATCCTTTAAATATCATTTTGAACAATATCTTTCTATCCCTTCAATCTTGAGTTCTATAAAGCCCGAAAATGAGCAATGCCCGAAAAGACAGCAGGAAGGGTCAAATTGACCACAGAGTAATATCATTTTGACATGATCTAAACGACCGTTTACCATTGTCAACATGATCATTTAAAAAACATGATCGTTAGATTTGAAGTTTTTAATGATCATTGTTTAAGAACTACATGATTGTGTTAATATGATATAAACGATCACTTACCATAGTCAACACGATTATTTAGTATAGTCAACATGATTGTTAAAAAACATGATCGTTAGATTTGAAATTTTTAATGATCATTTACATTGAACTACATGATTGCTTGCCATAATCAACACGATTATTTTTCATGATCGTTTGACATGGTCAATACAATTGTTTAGCATGGTTAACACGATTGTTAAATCTGAAGTATTTTTCCCATAGTTAAAAAAAGAATTACTGTTTGTTTTAAATTGTGTTCTTGTTGTGAAGTCAATTTCACTCAATAGTTGGTTGGTTAACTCTACGAACTTAGGGAGAAGGTAAAATGCAATGTCGCGCATGCATATCTACTTTTAAGCATCAAAGATTTAGAGACTTGGGAAATAATGTTGTTGCTTGTGTTGATGTCTCATTCTACATGATGTGTCATTAATCAAGATCATTGCATGCAAAATGCTCAGTAAATATCTCTTCATCATGTACATCTAAGTCCACATTGTGTACAAGTTTTCCTACTGCTTTTCCAAGTGTAAGTTTAAGAATAAACTTTCTTGAATGATCCACGGTCAAAAAAATGAAATTGATATCAAAGATTAGTTCTAGAGTCTACTTATCCATCAGACGGTAAGAACACTATACAGTATGGAAGGGTGTAAGTTTAATCTATATTTACTCATATACACTTGAGAACATTGTAAAGATAATATAATGAAGGTAGTTATGAGAAAGGTGTGTAAGAATGAACTCACTTATATTGAAGAAAGGGGTAAAGGAATGTCTGGTGCTACCAGGCGAATAAGGTAGATGAAAGCCTTGATGCGATATGAGTTACTTAACTTACTTATGATTAAGGCGAGCTCATCTCGAAGTCTTTAAATGTCACACTTGATCTCCTTTTGGGATTCAAATGACTAGGCCCAACTAAACAATGTATATCTAGAAGAATTTACTTATAAGAGTTATAGTGCTTTGCATTTAAGGGCAACAACCTCTCGACGTCTAATGCTCATACTTGTTCTCCTGTCGGAACACAAATGATGGAAGATATCTCGCTAGGGTGGAGTTTATCCAAACTCCTCCTTATGCGCGTTAACCATATCCTTGTTACTTGTCCTCTCAGGTAATTGGAGATATACACTGGCCAAGTAATGAAAATAACTCAGTTAACGCGATAATAATTATAAGCAAAGCATCTTATCAAGAATCTATCATAAATCCTAAACTACAAATAACACAAGGACAAATGAACAGTAGAACATGGATGGATTGAAAAGTGTATAAGTATACATTGTATTAAAGAATGTAGGCCTTTGGTTACAAACAATGTAAAGAAGTACAAAAAAATGGAAAGAATAGAGATGACATTACAAGTTAGGAGGAGATGGAGGATGGGATCTTTTTCACTCAGACTACAAGCTTTCACTCTACATACTAACCAGAGAAGATGAAGAAGTACTTTACAGATGTTGGAAAGGCTATTCCTTGCCACAAACTCTTTAGGACTCTACTCACCTCTTCAAGCGTACGGATGACGGTCCATTCAGACGTTTCCTTGATAAGGATGGAGTTCCTTTTTATAGGCAGATTTAGGCAAAAAATCTAGTCTTCTGAGCATGCCAGCTTCGAAAGCGACCTTTGTTGTCAAGTCACATAAACTTTATCTACCATTTTTTCTTTTAGCAAACCTCTTCTCGCGTTCTGATGTGGTCTTCTTGCCTAATCTTAGCACGAGTTCCTCTGTGATTCACTAGCTTATTCTTTTGTTCTTTAGCTTGCGTTTAGACACTAAAAATAAGGTAAAGCAGACATAACGCTTATGTAAAGTGTATTTCTAAATATTTATAAATTTACAATATAAGTAAAGCATTTTGATACACTTCTTATGCATTTTGGTCCCATTATTCTACCTAAAAGGTCATAATAACTTGTATTATTTCTTCAAGTTATCAAATACACAATCGTGTAGCGATCGTGTATCATGATTGTAGTACATGATCATTCAAAAGAAGATTACTCGTGCGTGTGTGTGATCGATTAATCGCATGTTGACTTGACATTTTTTGTATTTCCCATTTTGGGCATGCAGACTTTTTTCATTTTTAGAATTGTTTTATACGGTGTAAATCATGCAGACTTTTCCATTTTCAGAATTTTTCTATAGGGTGTAAATATTTTATTGATTTGTTATATTTTTTTAGAACCCTCCGTAATTAAGCCTATTAGATATACATATTTCTCCTAGATTAAAATGATCTTTAAAAAATATAGTGTCAACTAATATTTGAAACCTTTAACCTCAAAATTATCTCACTTCATGCTTCTATAGTTGCAATATTTTATTTGAAAAAAAATATATATATTAAAAAAGAGGCCAGAAAAATGATATTTAGCTAGGGTTTTAAAAGCTATAAATAGTCAAATAATATTATTTTTATATTAAATTGTAAATTGATGTCATTCATATTTGTAAATAGTGTGGTATCTTTTTTCCTCTAATTCTTTTTTCCTCTAATTCTTCTTCCCTCTCTCTCTTAATTTAATTAATTTAATATGAGAAATCCAAAGTCATCTCTATTTCTTCAATGAGTAAAACCTTATTTAAAGTGGATGCCTATATATGTATATACTTTTTGGCAAAGGGCATTAGACTTTTTAGGTCTTTGCATAAATCCCACTAGAGTTTGTCACCCCTCCAAAGGCCAATCCCAACAATATTTATTATTTAAATTTTCAACCTACCCTTTTCTTTTTGTGGGTTTCTGCTTCATATTTGAGCATAAATTTTTCCACAGTGCTAAAATAATATGAAGAATTTTAGGTTATTACACTTGTTGAAAAAACTATTTGATATTCTAATCCATTGTTAAATCACCTTAATTAATGTATATGATATCTGGGTCTACCAATTAATACATCTGTTCATTAATCAAGGATTTCAAATCATCTATTCTCTCCAACTTTAATTAATATAATTAGATCTACATAGCTTTTTTATTCTTCTCGAAATCGGTTCTTTTATATGCATTATTTAGTTATATTATTAATATGAGATAAATTAATAAAAATATTAAATCAAATAGTTCATAATATGGTAATTACTATAGTGGAAAAGAATAATAATTGTGAATCTAAAACGTTTTCTTTTCCATTATTAGAATCTTCCAAGTTTTATCTTTAAAAATTCACGGTTTAGGAATTGGAAACAAAAAATATATATATAATAGAGTTAAATGATAATTGACATAGTTGTCCTTCTTAGAACTTAGATGTTCAATCTCATCTGTAGGATCGTTGTATTATATATATTATATATGTTTACATAACAAAAAGATTAATTAAAAGAAAATTTATGTTTGTGGTATTGTAATATAGAAGCTATTCTTTCATATTATGAATCTACTTTTACTCATATCAATTTAAAATGAACCAAAATTGAGAAATAACAAAGTTTCTTCTCTTCATTTTTTTTTTTTTTGTATTTTACTATTCCCATGACAATGAATATGAAGTTTTGGTGTATTGGTGGTATCAAGCATCCATAATAATTGTCTTCGGTTCATGTTTAGTTTCTTTTTAAGATAAAAAACAATTCTTGAAATTTTAAAATTTTCGTATGTTTAAATTTACATTTTATTTTAATTTTTAATATATCAAATTTCAGCTTCCAAGATGACACTTTTATTTTTATTTTTTCTTTTTGAATTTGTTTCTATATTTTATATATATATTTTTTATAATTTTGTTATTTATAAAATAATTTTGTTATATTTATATTTTATTTTAATTTTAAATTAATCTAATATTAATTTTTTATCTTTCGATTTTTTAATATTAACTCTGAAATATGCATGTTTATATATAATTTTAATTCTAACCATGATATGAATTTAGTAGAATTTTTTCAGAGAACCAAGTAGAATTTTAAAATATCTAAATGTTTCTAATTAAGACTTTCATTTAACTTAACATTAATATTTTACTAACCCTACAACCCTACACGATATTTACGTACTTAGATAATTAAGTTGGATTCAACTCGATATCATTTAAGACAAATGACTTAATAAATTAGAGATGAACAGTGTCAATCAAATTTGAACAATATATAAAGGATAGTTTCAACTTTGTTATCATGATATTTTAATTGTCATCGAGACTTTCTTGTATTAGATGAAATAAAATTACGAGAAAGTAGTTTTAAACCATGAGAGTCTATGTGCACATTGACATTATTCATGAGAATGACATAAAAAATTAAATGTGATAACATTGTAGATATCTTTTGAAAAAGTAAAGCAGTATGATATTTTCCACAAAAATATTAAATGTGTTACTACTCTAAGGGATCTTCTTAGAATATTCCAATCTTATTTTCGATTATATTAGGTCCATAGACAACTGAAAGACATAATATTGAGGTTTATCCTTAGGAAAGGAGCCAATTAAAAGGTCTTTTTTTTTTTTTTTAAAGCATATCCCTCAGAAGAAGACTTGTTAGGAAAAGAATAACAATAAAAAATTTCATGTCTTAGAATCTTTCATTGTCAAAGATACCATTTGTCCAATTGGATCTAATGGTCTAAAATATATATTTTTTATTAAAAAAAAATAGACAAAAAGAAACAACAACATTGACTTGTTAATTTCTTTTCCTTGGAGAGAGTGGGAAAATGGTCCCTTGAGACAATGAGAAGCCAATTAGGGCAAATGGCTCTTTTTGTTAATGAATTGTATTTGTTGTCTTTTTTGGGTTGATTTAATGATGGAACGAAAATCTATATGGATATGTCAAAATTGGAATAATTAAAAAACCATTGAAATTTAATTTGATTAGCATTATTATTCCTGCCTCCTCTTTTTCAGAACGTGCATAGGAAGACAATGAGTTATTTTAATATTATTATCAAACATGTTGGAATCAATTTAATATTTAAAATTGTATGCCTAATTAAAGGTGTTTCATTATAATTTTTTTAAAAAAAAGTTTGGACAGGAAAAGATATATATATAGATAGATAGATAGATATTGCTGGTTAAGTAGCTCAATTAGAATGGTGTGTTTCGAATATATTTTAAAGTATTTAATTTGAAAAGTAAGTTATTTGAAAAAAATTGAAGAAGTCGATAATTCCTACTTAAAATATCTAGGGAAGGAATTGGAGAAGTCGATAATTCCTACTTAAAATATCTAGGAAAATTGTGGTAGTTTTTTAACAATATGATATAGCAAATATAACATATTATTTTAGAATTTTACAAATATGACAAAATTCTCCTTTACTGAAATATTATCCATCTTAATTTTGTTATTATCCTCAAACTACCCTTCAATAACTTATTTCTCCTCTCCTTTTTAATGCCCTAATCATCCCTCATTTCTTCTTCCACTTTTTAAGGCCCTAATCATCCTTTCTTATATGGAAAAAACAATTTATTTTTTCTATCTTAATCTTGATTTTAGGATATCAATGATACATTAATTGTAATATGAAATATAATGGTTGTTGATCGAAGTAGTTTAACTTTGTAATTTTTCTGTACTTTCTTCGATGTATATTTTGAGTTGAGTCTGATTTCAAACGATTTTGTTTTATTTTTTTTACATTGATTTTGTTTTGATTTTACTTTGTATCAGTTTTATATATTAGTATTGTGATATACTTATATTGTATATATTACATGGTTTGATATACTTACTAAGTGATTTTTATTTTTTTCAAATTTTATGCAGTTCATTATTGTTTATTAAATATATGAATGATATTACTCAATGTATCATTATCAAGTATATCAACAATATATTTTTAGAGTATATCAATATATTAATAAATTGAATCATTATCAAGTCTATCAATCAACCTTTACAAGTGTATATCAATAGTGTATAAAGTGTATAAGTAGGACTTCAAGCATATCAAGTACATGTATTTAATCAATCAAGTCTATTAGTGAAGAATACTAAGTGTATCTACAATACATCAAATGTATCAAACATATGATCACGTGCACCAAGCATATCAAATTTGTTGAGTGTACTACCAAATTAAGCATAACAAGTTTATTAGTAGTATTTTAAGTGTATCAAACTTATCAATGAAATCTTTAAGTGTATCAAAACATGTAGGGTATCAAAGTGTATTAAGAAGAATCAAGTATAGCAAAGAGTATTAGGTGTATCAAAGAGTATTAGGTGTATCAAAGGATATCGAGTGTATCAAAGAGTATCATGGTGCATCAAGTATATCAAGGTCCAAAAGTTATCAAGAAGTATCAAATGTATATTTAAGTGTATCAAGAAGTATCAGATGTATCAAGGGATATTAGGTGTATCAGGCTTGTATCAAGTGTATCAAATGCGCATATCAATAACGATAATATTTGTGATATTTTACATTTTGTATATGTGAATTGGACTTTGTTTTCACAATTTTTTTAAACAATAAATGTGTGTGATATGTACTTAATTATTACAACTTATTTTGTCTTTTTTGCTATTGCCTCATATATCTATTTTGATTTTCATAACAAGATTTTAAATAAAAATGAATTCTTTTGAAAAATACATTTTTCTTTCTTCAATTCAAACCTAATTTTTTATAGATGAAATTATGGAAACTTTTTGTTAGTTCAGTTGGGAAGTTTGTTAGGTGAGAATAAGTATGGGTAAATTAATGAAAAATTGTCAAAAATAAAATCTGCAAAAACACTACACTTCATAGAAAGATTAAGTATGTGGATTTTTTTCATGTGTTTTAAAAAACCCTAAATTAAATTCGTATTTATTACAAAGTTTTGAACACTCTACAATAACTTATTTTATAAACATTATTCATATCCGTCTTCACAAAGGTTTCTTTTTTTCCTTTTCCATTTTTCTTCTTACCTTATATGCTATTTTTTTTTTCTTACACAAGCTCAAGCTAAAATAAAAGAGACGTATTTTTTTGGAACATTTTTAAAAACAACAAAATAAATTAAAATATTTATAAGTTATAGTAAAATTTTTAAATTCTATCAATGGTAGAAATTGATAGACTTCTATCACTGACTATTAATATCATTGATAGAAGGATATCAGAGTCTATCAAATGTTTGTAATTGATATAATTTGAAATTTTGTTATAACTTGTAAATATTTTATCAAATTTGCTATTTTTGATAATTTTTCTATTTTTTCTTTAAATTCTTAATAAAAAATTTTAAGAAAATTATTGTAAATGACAAAATTGTTAAAAATATTTATAAAATATAACAAAATTTTATATTCTACCAATGATAAACGCCGATAAATACTAATAGAAATTGAAAGAAGTCCATTAATGTTTATCAACATCCATCATAGATAGAATACGGAATTTTGATATATTTTGTAAATATTTTTGTTCATTTGGTAATATCTTAAAATTTTAACTTGTACTTGTTAATTATATAATGTGGCTTCCCCTTGTGATTAAGGTTGTTGGATGTAGGTGGTTGTGTTGCTTGTTATGTTTGTCTAAAAAAGATGTATTATGTTGTAATTAATTTTGTTAGAGCCAAAACCTAAGGTGAGCATATCAATTGATATATATGTGTTATAAACCAAGAGAGGGTTGGGGCTCCTGCTATACATGTAATATAAAAAAAAAACTAATTGACTTTGTTTTCTTAATAGCTTTCAGGTTTTCTCCATATGGATGGTGGTTAAGTTTTCTCTCCAATTTCAAATCATGTTTGTTTTAGGGTTACATTCTCATCATTTGATTTCTAAATAATCCAAGGAAGAAGGTTGGGGATGAGGAGGAGGTTTTGGTCATGAAGTTAAAAGTTGTATAAATATTTTTCATGCTTCTAAAGACTAAATATGTAAAGCTAGCACACACACAAGAGATGATAGGTATAAGCTTAATTTTGCATTTTGAAAGTTCTTGTCTCAACAAAACTTTTATTTGTGAAGGAAGCAGTAAAACTTGTATTTGTGAAATAACATCAATTACTTCTTTTTATATAAGTTGTAATCCTAATTTGTAACAAAGTATAAGGAAAAATATCTTATTTGAGCTCTCCTTGTATAGTAGTATGTGATGTAGTCTAAGTCTGAAGGAATAATCCTCTAAGAACAAAGTTAGTGATCTTTTATTAAAATGATAATATGTTTCAAGAGGGAAGGGCATGTCACAACTCCTTCCAAGTTACCTTTTAACCCAATAAGAGATGTGAAGATAATAAATACCTTTTTTTGTGTGTGTGTGTGATACACCCTATCCGCTTGTAACTAAACGAATTCAATATCCCAAATTTGATTAAATTGGGATTTATTTCCAAATAGCCATATGTTAAATACCAGACACATAAAAGAAATAATCCCTTACACAAACCCTAATTCAATAATTTAGGCCATTCAAGAATTCACTCAAACTTTTCAAATTAAATCTAAGGATGGATGAAACAATAAGATCCAAAATTACTTTTAAAAGTAACCAAATTCCAATTTATTCTTTCATCAATCCTGATTTAGTCCAATTTGGTGGTTACTTTTGCAATTTTGTCCCTTAAGTTACTTTAATTATCTTAACTCTTAATTATGAACCCAATTAAGAACCCAATTCAAGCTCAAAGTATAATGATACCAATTGGAAATTCATTATTAAGCTTATAAGTCTTTAGCTAATTGAAAAAACCCAATTCATTTAACTTATATAAACTTCTTACCCATTTACTAAACTACCTTACAAGTTTGGAGCTTCAAAACGTCCTAGAACGCACAGAATCAATCAAACATTTCATGTGTTGAAATTTTTGTCGTAAGACACATGGTTTATAATTTAAAATCATATTCAATTCAATAGAGTGGTTATTGAGGATTTACTAGTAAAAATGAATACTAAAATCTTGAATCCAATAACCTAAGGTCTCGAGGTTATCTTGTGTGAACTTGAACTTTACGTAGAGACATAAACATGGATCAAGTTCTAGTATATAGCATATAATGGTTGTCACACTCGAAACCGTACTGCGACAAAAATGCCGATAATATTTTGCGATAAGAAAATTTCAAAGTTGTAACAAACTCACATCTTATTCCTACTACTTTCGCATTTTCGTCGCAGTACAGTTTCGAGTGTGAAAATGGTCTATAGCATATGAATAAGGTTAGACACCTTATTTTAACCTTATTTTGGAGACTATATGGATGCAGTCTGCTTTGTACATAATTAGTACAAACGATGTGATTCTGAATTGTTCATGTAGAGACGTGGACATGGGAGCATCCTATATAAATAGTTTATAGAAGACTGGAACCATAAAATAGTCACTTTCACGTTATAACATCATTTACTGTTGAAAATTGACTATTTTTTCTATGGATGACCTAGAAAACTTAATCTTAATCAATAGTTAACTATGAACTCATGTTCACACCTGATTATCCTTAAATTTGCATATGTGAGGACAAGTCATCAACACTAGCCCAATAAGTCTCCCATTCCAATGGTGAGATCATGTGAATAGCTGGGGACATATGGTGCAATACATAATTCACTTCTAACCGTTTTAAGGTCAGTAGATAGATGGTTCCCTTATGCACTGAATCTAGGTTCCACCCTCTCACTGGCCTGAGGGGGATTCGGTTTATAGGTTGAATCTTAAACCAATTATTCATTAGAGGATCAATAAAACTTAAGGAACAAAATGTAATGTCAAGGGTAAAACAATATTTTGATCTAGCCAAGATTACGAACAATCTGTGAAGAATTAACTTACTAATCATGGTTATATCAGGTGGACACAAATATATCTATAGTGACAGGAGTGAAACTTCGAGACTTTAGTTGAATGAGTTGTTAGTTAACGAATGTTGATTAGCTCGATTTAAAAGAGTTTAGCCAGTCAATCTTAGATCGTTAAAGCCCATGAACTATAAGCCATTAGATTTTCCTCCTAACTCATAAGGAATAAACTTAGAACAATGTGTTGGATCAGTTCAAATTAGGAAATGAGAGAAAAAACAACAAGTATATTTAATATAGTTATCAGTTATCATTTAAGAGATAGAACTTTATGTTTAAATGTGAGTTGAATATCAAGAATAAGAATGTGGATTCATGTTCAGAAGCTCAAAAATTATGGAAATGATCAATATTGTAAAAAAGTCAAAGGGTTGACTTTTGACTTTGGAAAGTCAAATTTTGTCAGACTTTATATTCAAATGTAATTTGAATTTTTAAAAAAATAAATGTGGATTCATACTCGAAAGGTCGAGATCAGTCAAGACGGACAAAATGGTAATTAAAATGTCAAAAAGTAACTTTTGAATTTAAAAACCAAAGTTTGACTTTGACTAAAATGGAAATGACCATTTTGCCCTTTGACTAAAATTAGTAAAAAATCCAACATATTGTTAGATATCTCATTAAATTTTAGTGGGCTATGTGGTTGCATGAGATGTGAACACCTAGTCCACTAATGATGAGTAAGATGTGAGGTGTTGGGTTTTTATGAAATAATGACATGCATTTATACATGTAATTAGTTTATTTAAATGTTTTTTTTTAAATGTTAAGAAAGTTATGGATTTTTTATTTTATTTTATAAAAAGATTAACCAAAGAAATTATTCCAAAAAAAGTTTTAGCCATCCTTCAATTTCAATTTCTCTCTCTCAAATCCTTCACTTACCAAATCTCACAATCCGATTTTGAGTCTAGAAAATTGCTAGTTAACACTAGTGGTGATCTGGTTCGAGTTTATGAGAAGGTTATGAATAATCAAAAAGTTACGGAAGTATGATCACTATAAACCCAAATTTTAAGTATTTAGGCCTATGCATGTAGATGTAATTAGAATCATTTTTTATCAGAATTTCGCCTACTGACATGTCTAAATTTCCATTACCACTATGCTCTAAGCTCTACTTTTGCAAAAATATACGCAACTCTCTTTTTTCGTCCAATTTGACAATCTTCCCGGTCTAGGGTTTCTTCCAAAAACCCACCAAATTCTTTCTTATTCAATAGTATATCTACAACTTTTGTGAAGGAAAACAATTAGTCCACTGATTTGGGAGAAAAGCTTCAATCTTTCCACCATATACATCCTGAATGTGGACAATATATGTAAATCAACTCTAATTTCATCAAAGTTAGACCAAATTACTTCAAATATTTTGCATAAAACTCAAAACAACCACTTAACTAACTAACCTATGAATTTTAAGCTTCAAACTCTTTAATAGCTCGAAATAAGCTCCAAAATACTCATGCCCTGTTTCATCCCATTTTTCGTGCAGCCTCGGTTTTTCTATAATTTTGACGATTTCCAGCTTGGTTCAGTACAAACATCCTTCAACTTTGTTCAGATTGCAATTCACTCCGATCGGTTAGCTGACGGCGTCTTAAACCATGGCCGGGTATGAGATAAAAACATAAGAGTGCTTGTGAGGGAGAGTCAGTGATGGAAGATAAAAAGAAATGTTCGTGAGAGGAGCAACAGACTTAAGAAGGGGATAATATTCTCATTTTATTTTGTTTTATAATAATTCTTTAAACAAATATGAGAAATGAGAAAAGAGAAAAATGTTCTTCAATTTAAGACATATTTTCCTTTTCGTCTTTCCATCTTTTTTTTGTTACTTCCGCATTATTTCACAATCTCATCTCATCATCAAAATCCGCATGTTGCTTTTCTTAACGATTTCTTTCCCTTCCTAAACTCAAATCCTATCGACAGTCCTACGATTTCTTTCCAATTCAATTAGCTTCCATTTGTCCAGAAAAAATGGAAAATTGCGCGAGTGAGATAGAAGAAACCAACTTATTTTTTGGACCTTATTCTTTGATTCAAACCACCACCATTCATTTTCTCCATCCATTTTGATCCACTAACATTTTCTACACCAATATTCACGTCAAGTGCCCTTGTATTGCCTCCTAAATTATCTCCTCATTATTTTTATTAATAGTTTCCTTTTATCACCACATTATTTTTATTTATAAATTTTCTTTAATTATACCAAAATTACACATATTTTGTTGACTTAAGGTCAAACTTTGACCTTTCTTCTTATCACGAAATTTCATCACTTTTCTCACATATTTAGCTAATTGTGCACCTCAAAATCACCATTCTTTCATTCCCTTCATACGTAAATGAAAATGATCTAAAACTTCTTAAGCAAAAAATCACCCTTTCAATTTTCCTCTCATGACACATTTTAGGTTTGTTCAATCTAAAGTCATAGCCATTTATTTAGCTAATGTTAAACTCCCTAGTAGTTTCTAATGTTAAACTCCCTCGTAAAACTACTCTATCTTCAAACCATAACCTTAATGGTGAAAGAAAGGTTTGATTTAACTTTTCAAATATTTAATTTTAAAAACAAGTTTTTTTAAAAAAATGTTTAACAATCTGGTACATTATTTAAAACTATTTTTACCAAAAGTGTGAATAGAAATTATTTTTAAAAAAATATTTTCTTTCCTCTAGTCAATCCATGTCTTTCAATAGTTGTGAGCTAGTGTATATACCCAAATACAATACATGACCTTGGTCTTTTTCTTCTTTCACTTGTACCATTATGACTTAAGCTCTCCTATAGCTCATTAGTAATAATTGGTGTCTTCTTTGAACTTGACCAACACAAAAATATAATGTTATGAAGCACATGGCATATCA
>JBBPDI010000015.1:9965327-9976191 GCA_037974545.1 Cucumis variabilis | reverse complement strand
AGAACAGTCTCGAGTAAAATAGAACAATGAAAAACTTGTAAATTTCATGGTGTGGTTGAAGTGAAGTTTATGTTAATGACGAAAATCTTCACATTTTAAAAGGAAGAAGAAGCATTTGCAGTTTTGAGTAATCTATCAAACGCAATACTTCTCTTTTCTTATGGTTTTGATTCAGTTCGACGCATTTGTCGGCTTCTTTTTGGCGATTCCTTCGGTTCATAAGAATGTTGAAACTATGTGAGGCAGACCTTATTGGTCATCCCAAATGAATATATGATATGATTTAAACGTAGAAGACAAATTAGAGTGGACATAAAAGAAAAGTTTTACTGTTAAGGTTCAACAAATGAGATTATAAAAAAGATTGAACCAAGAAGGATTTGATTACCATGCTAAATTTGACTTTAATAATATTTAACAGTACCCATGCAAGAAAAAAAAAAACTTTTATTCTTTCCATTGAAAAATAAATGTCCTTACAGGTATTTTTGAAAGCTAACACATTTACTTGGCCACCAACCTTTAAGTTATGGTACCAACTTCACACAATCCTCTTAAAAATTATGACAAATATTAATTTACTTAAGTTTTACCTTTAAGTTGTATGAATTTAACTAAAGATATTGAATTAATGCAAAGGGATAGAAGAATCGAATATCTAACTTCAAGGTTAATAATTGCAATTAAACTATGCTCATTTTGACTTATTTTAAATTAAATTTGTTTTTTTAGTGATTTATAGCTATTTAAATTTAAATTTGATTCTTTTTAGAATCAAACTTAAATGAGATGTTATTCTTCTCCAAAATTCTATAAATGAGATGTTATTCTTCTCCAAAATTCTAACCAAAGTACTCAACAAATTATCACATGTGTTTTTTTTTCTAGAATGAGTAGAGAAAAATAGATGAAGACAAAACAAATGTTAAAACTACTGGATGTTAAGGAATAATTGTAATATTTTTTTCATTTTGGTAGTTCTCTTTAATTTATACATCAATGGTTGCATTTGAAAAAGTCTTATATATGTATGAAAGCTATAACCTTAATGATTAAAAAAGAAATTGCAGACAAAAATACATATTCGTTTCAAAATTTAAATTCCAGTTTGGTTCGTGATCCAATAATTATTTTGAAAAACAAAGAATTTAATGAAAAACAAAAACAAATTTTTTTTATTGTATTTGAAAACATGTTTGGTTTCAGATTCAAAATTCAAAATTTGTGTTGGTCTTAAATTTAAAAATATTATAATGCATCTATATTCACAATTTAAAAAAAAAAATCTAAAAACAAATAAAATGATAATTTATTTTTTCGAAAATAGGCTATTTCACATGTTATTAAAATCGTTTTTAAATACAAGTAAAAACCAGAGACGTTTTAATTTTTTTCTTTTTTTGTATTTTGTTACTGAAAACATACAAATGAAAATAAATTATGAACCAAATGAAGCCTTAGTTTTTAAATTAAAATAATAATTAACCTAAAATTTTAATTAGCTACTAGCTAATAAATTGAGTATTTTCCAAATAACAATAAATAAACACTAAGGTACTAATAAAAATGTCCATTTAATATGCTGGGACCCCATCCCAAACAGGAGGAGAATGAGGAAGGAGTGGAAATTATTTTTTTCTGGTTGACATTTCGAGATTGAGATGATAAATACATTCTCTGACCTCGTCCCAAAAAATATATTTACATGCGTGTGTTTTTAAACATATATATATGTTTAGTTACGGGAAAGTTGGTGAAAATGGTGAATAGAATAGGAGTATCTCTAGATAGTGGGTACAAACTTTTCTACTTACACCAACTTATTCGCTCTATTTGATGCCCACTAAGAGAGAAAGTGAGTAATTCACAAAGAAGAGCATCTCATCCTCTTGTGCTTTGTTGAATTAAATTATAAATTTTTTACGATCTTTAGATATTGAAGTGGGACAAATTTAGAGTTTCGATTTAGACTTTATATTACACTAGTCAGTACAAGTAGTTTTGATGTAGGTAAACTTAAAAGACGAAATCAAATTGGAAAGTGGATCGAAACATATGAAATTTTCTAGAAAATAAAAATTAAAAATTTAATCATTGTCTACTTCCCTTGAAATGGCCTATCATGTGAAGACTAATTTTTGGGGGTTGGGTGGCAAATTTGAACGCACATGGGAGTTGATAATTCCGCGTTGAAGTATATCATTAGGTTGTGCAATATGGGGCACTGAAGCAAGGTCACCACCAAAGATCTTCATTTTGAGCCCTCCACATGCCCAACCCTTAGCTTGTTGACTCGTAAACTTAAGATTAATTGAGTTAGTTTGTAACCATTTGTAAACAAAAGAAAATACAATCATCGTTTTAAGGGGAAATTTCAAGTCTTGATGAATGACACGTATAGCTACATTGTATTGTTTCAATATTGTCAAGTAAGAAAAAGAACACTCTCTTTCTCTGTATATATTTGTTAGGTTAAATAATTATGAGAATTTTTTTTTTTAATTTTTAAAATTATAAAAAAAATTTACATAAATAGAAAAAAAATGTTAAAATTTTAATTATTCATTTTGGATTTGGATTAAAATTTTGTTATAGACATAATATAGTCGGCCAATTCTTCCATTTTAAAATTCAAGTTTGTCAAAATGTAATTGTTGAATAAGAAATTTTGAGACCAATCACAAATTGCCACATCATTTATTAAATTAATGATGAAAAATACAAATAATTAAATTTGGGACTAATTAAAATTGATGTGTGTTCCAAATTAAAAATTAAAAGCATAATTTGACCAATTCTGATAATGCCACTTGTTTTCATCCTGACCGTTGGATCAAGTTAATTATTTTGGTTCAATTAAATATTATTTACGTAGGCTAGGTTTAATTAAGCCCAAAAAATAAGCTTAATTAAGCCCAAAAAACTAAATATAACCAAAATCTATGTGGTTAAGCCCATGGGTCTGGTCCATGAACCAACCAAACCCAAGCTCATAAAGACCATCAGAGAACTCTATAAATAGAGGAGTTCTCCTCATTTGTAAGGGGTGGAAAATTTTGGACTCCAGAAGGTATAGAGAGAATTCTCCCAAGAACTAGAAGACTCTCCAACTCCTGAAGTCGATCGTCCTCGAAGATTGAAGCTTCTTTGAAGATACAAGTTTCTTCCAAAACTCAAACTTCAAGAACATCACGTGCTTCGAGCTTCTTTGAAGATACAAGTTTCTTCCAAGTCTCCAACTTCAAGAACATCACGTGCTTCGCTTCCTCCAGATCAAGCGCAAACATCCAGTCGAGAGAGAATCAGAGGATCAAATTCTAGAGATCGAACCACATCGCATCAAATCATCAAGAATACAACACCAACTCAAGTTCAACTCCACGAAATAAATTTCTTCGGAAATCTTGTGTGAACAGATTCGTTGACCATTATAGTTTTAAATAATTTCTACAACCCAAAAAGTCACACGTGAGTGTTAACATTCTCACAAAAGGAGTCAACATCAACAAGCAATAATTAAACCTTACTTGTCTGTTTTTTTGTTTTCCTAAACAAGAAACAATATTAAACCTTTCCATCTATATAGGGCTCCAACACGCACTTGTACAAAATGAATTCCAAAGATTAAAATGAATTCCAAAGATTAAAGCAAAACACACTCTGTAGGATAAAGTAGGATCTCTATCAGGAAAATAATGGAAAGGAAATTTGTCTATTGAAGAAAAAAAATATATAAAAAAGGAACCATGCACAAAGAATCAATCTAAAATAGAAGGGATACGTTGGTAGGCACAACTTACAATATTCCACCAAGAACAACACCTAGTGGGTTTTCATCTGCAGCTAAACTAATCGTTCCTAGCTGATAAAGTTTCTCAAATATCAGTACTATAGAAGTGAAACAAAATCGTAAGTTAGAAATGGTCATTCTCAATTATGATACTAACTTGACTCTTGTCACCCCATTCACAAAAAAAGGTAATGGAAAATGCCTACAAAAAGTCCAAGGGAAAGATTGTGAGTTAATTATCTTACGACTTAATTTACATTTACCTGAAGTATTATAGGTTACAAAGTATAGCTTTCAAATATATTGGTGACAAGAACTGCAAGAGAATTGAGCGATTGTGCTTCTTCACATCATCATCATCCTATCATAAGTGTTAAGCTTTACTTTATGATTACAAATTACCATGTAACTATCATACATATTTGCATTTTTAAAATGGATATAAAGGAAAGGAGAAATACTCCAGCTTCTCCTTATTTATGTAGCAAAGACTTCAACCAGTTCTATCCCGTTAAAAAAATGATAAGAATAATAATCAATTTATAGAGGAAGAGATTTTTGAAGGAATAAATATATCAATGATCTGCAAACTGGATTATAAACTCTCAATTGCCCTGCTCTTAAATAATTAATACATGTTTATTTTACATCATAACATAAAATCCTATTATAATTCCGACATCAAGCTAGACAACGAAGTAACAGAGATAGCCTGTGAAAGAAAAGGACATGCATCATCAAATAAAATTAAAAATTATAAGCAAAGTTACTTCCCTGAAAAGATTGGTTAACATAATACATCTAGAATCCCTCCCAAGTCCCAAATCGTTAAGAGTTGTTAAGTAGAATTTCTCCAATTCTTTCTATAAACAAAATTGGAATCAACACTTTTTCAAACGACTATTGAATGACAGTTTTACTAGGGGTAAGAAGATGTATGATCTCTTTTTGAAAATAGAATACACCTTATTTCCATTTTTGGAACCTTTTTTGTTAGCCATAAAGTCAGCATCTTAAGCACGAGACAGCTGAGTTAAAAAATAGATTTCCATCTAAGTGTATGTACTGTAGAAGAGAATTAGAAATAAAAACCTAACCAATTTAGCTTCAACTTCAGCCAGTTCTTCCGATTCCTTGCCAATAAAATATAACAAAAAATGTCAAACATCTTGAGCAAGCAACTTGGCTAAACAATAAGGATAGCAACTAAATTACAAAGGATGATATCAAAGGTCAGGAAGTACTTTACCATTTCAAATTTCAAAGTCTCAATTTGTTTGTAAAAAATATTAATTCAGATGAAATGGTTTAGCACTCCATCTTACCAAAATAACATAAAGTATCAAGACCTGATTTCTAATTACATTCATCTAAAACTACTTCCCTTTTGAAATGAGGCAAGAATATAGATCTAAGTGACCTGATAGTTTCTTTAAAATGTTTCTTATGATTGCTTAATTAACAATTAATCAATTAGACTTCAATCCAAAAAAAAGAAGAAAAACAAATGCAGTAATTAAATTTTTCCATGAAAGAAACACTCAAGAGGTCTGTTTAATGTATGATGTAATGGCATAAATTTGATCCATGGGAAGAAAAAAGTAAAAGTAAAGCAAATTGCACGCACAGATTATTGGTTTAACTTCAACATTACAAACCTACTATCTTGCCTCCAAAGTATTAAGCACAACAATCAAATAGCATATGAAAAATTAGCATCTACAATACATGCATACAAAAAATGTGCTTAAATTTTTTACTTGTCCCAGCCCTACCAGATAGAAAATAAACAAGGCAAGTATGAGGCATTCAATTCAAGGGATCAATTTTCTTACCAAATTTGGTGCAACCCAGCCAACCAGAATGGAAAGAGCGGTCATCACCTTAAAAACAACATAACAACTAAGTAAGTTAAGTTAAGAGGCATTGGCATAAACCGTGAAAGTGGTGATGGCACATGCAATGAAAAAAGAAAGGTAACTTTTGATAAACATAGGTAACTTTTGACAAACATACTTACAATCATAATGACTTCCAATCACCTAGGTTTTTCACATAACAAAACAGACAAAACCAAATGTATTATTCCAAATTCTTCATTTCATGACATCACCATAGCAAATCAAACTTTAGTTCCTGCATACAAAAATCTCTTTACATATTTAAATTTAAGTACAATAACAGCAGTTCCTACTACTTCCAGTTTTTCTGAGCTGAAAATGCATCAACCTTCACAATGAGTTTCCTTACTTAATGATTCATATTAGTATTAGAGTATTGGGTTATGCATCTGTGTTAAGCATCGATCCTTACTTTCACTTCATTCGTTCCTTACAAAGAATTTCACATCTATTTTTAGGAATAATGTAATATATTAGATAATGAAATAAGTATATGCAAGCAATTTTGTCCCTCATATGAAAAAATATATAATGTCATAAACAGTAATTAAGATTCTCAATTTCACATTTCCAACAAAATTCTAAGAATTTGGTCTAAAGCCAAGTAGACAAAATCAGTTAAGAAACTCCATAAAAAGCCAAACACTTAAAACTATTTCCTAAAATCAAACTAATGAGTAAATTAATGAACCAAAATCAATTAAGACATTTCAATTTTTTTAGGAAAAACAAACCACTACAATACAAAATACAAGTAACACCAGCCGTGAAAGAGAAGAACAAGAAAATGAATTAACCTAGTAACGAAGACAGGGACAAAAATAGAGTTTGGAGAGGTTTAGGGCACCGTCAATCGGAAGATGGAGAAGTTCTCCGTCGATGAAGGTGGAGAAGAAGAGGTTTGCCATCAACAATGGAGGTAGAGATGTAGAGTTTTACTGTCGATGGAGAGGTATGGAGGTTCAATGTCATGGGTCACCGACCGTTGAAAGTGGACATGGAGAGGTTCAACGGTGGTTCGTCATCATGGGTTGCCAAATGTTGGGGGTGGAGATGGTCCGAAAGTTGGATAGAAAATGGGGATGGGGTTTCGTGGAGTAGAGAAAAGAATGTTATGGAGATAAAAGGTTTAGGATTAAAAAATATATAATTAAAAAATTATTTAATAAAAAACTTGGAGGGAAACTAAAAGGAGGGGGGAAATTTTAGTAAAATTTTAGCAATATTTATTTTTATGTTACTAAAACTATTTAAGTTTTGGTGACATTGTCACTATTACTTTTAGTGGCACAACCTAAAAATTTGTCGTTAATAGTAATCTTTTGTGACACATATTTTTTGCGTTGCTATAGATAAACTTTTAGTGACAAAAATGACTTGCGCCACTAAAACTTTGTCACCGAATAATGAATTTCTTCTAGTGTGATAATCTCTTCAGGAGATTCAAAACTTTATCGCTTTCAAATTTGTCATACTAGATGGGCCAACTATATTATTAGTTTGATGTGCAAAATCTGTTTTCACATTTTTCTCTCTTTCATGTCAAACTTTTCTTTTTATGATCATCATTTCATGTTGTTCTTTTGAGATTTGAATAATTATAACGACCAACCACGAAAAATAATTATTTCTTACAACATTCACTTAAGGGAATGTGATTGTTTTAGTTGGTCAAGATTGATTATTTTCAACCACGACTATTTAAAAGTTTACATCATTTACTTTAGGGAAATGTTGTTTCTTTAGTCAATTGATGTTTATTATTTTTCAACCAATAACTCGTTATCTCATTCAACCACAAGAAGAAAGTAAGATAATATCCTTCAAAATATTTCTTTCGATATTGCTACTGCAGAAGCATATCCAAAATATAAGATAATTGCTTTCTTATGATCATATTATTAATGGCATTTCAATGTATCAAACTTTTATGATAAAAATTATTACTATTAGAATCAAATAATATAGAAATTTAATATATATATATATCAAACTTGCAAAATAATATTTATTCTATTAATTATAACGAGTAGGAAAAATCGACATACCATTAGGACGACCAGAGAAAACGACCTACCTTTGGCGGAAGAGACAATAGGAGCTTGTGCTGATAATGTGTTGTGAAAATGGACACAACCGAAATACAAAAATTGAGAAAATGTAATATTAAAATAATAATATAATATAATATAATATAATATAATATATAAATAAATAAAATAACTAAAGAAATAAGAAATTGAGAAATCTCATAAATTTCTACTTTCTCCAATTTTCATGGAATTTTTTCAATGTGTGTCTCTAACAATTCCATCAAATGCTACTATTTATAAGAAATTTGATAAGCATGATGTTGTATTACATAGCCACTAAGAGACTGTGTTTGCTTGAGATATGGTGGACACTAAAAAACTATGTTTGGTTGACATGTGGCTATCGCCACTAAACACACTAATGAATAATAGAATGGACATCTATATTAATTCTATCTTAATATTTATAATAAAATATCTATTATATAATACATATTTCAATTCTTTTTTAAAAAATACTTTTATACAATGTTTGTTTACCATATAAAAACTAATTAAATTTAGACATCTAAAAATAAATGGAGTAAATTGAAATCCAAAGTAAAAAGAACAACACCAAGTACAAGAACGAGTCTTTACATCAAGCAAAGTGATTCAAAAGTGGCCATTCATATTTTAGGAATAATAATTAAATATATATAGTAACTTCTTTTAAAAAATAGCAAATATAACAAATAAACTTCTATCGCTAATAGACTCCTACGGTTTATCAAAACATAATCCATTAATAATAAATTTATATCATTGATAGATTTTAATAGATTTTATGACATTTACATTTTTAAAAAATATTATTATATATATTAATATTTTGAATTTATTTATTATATTTGTAACTATTCTTGAAAAAAAAACTTACTAAATGCTATATTTTCAAATGTCAAATTAAATGCTATACTTTCAAATGTCAAATCTATGATTGGTCGGAGATAATGTTCTAATGGTCAAGATATTAATTCAAAGCACGAAGTAGACCTGTTATATTAATATTATGATTGTCTTAATATAATATTTTAATAGTCAAGGTATAATGTTAATAAAAATATTTATTTTCAATTAAATAATATTTTGTTTAACTCCGTATATTTTTTTAGTGTCTAAATTTTAGTTTTTATACTACCAACAAATATAAATATTAAATTTGATCGTTGATTTTGAAAGAAGATATTTCCTTTATCAACTTTGGAAATACATAGTCAAATTTGGATCATTAAAGATCATAACTAAATTAAATAAAATAGAATACAGAAATAAAAATTGTTCATAAAAGATTAAAAGTGGCTAAAATTGTATTTTAAGACGATAGAAAAATAACAAACAAAGTTTTGATTATAATTTTCTAAGATTATTATTTTCTTATGACAAATATTGTATAAAGTATTTTAAACAGTAATAATATATATTAGATATCCATGCATAACGTAATTAGAAACTAAGTGGCTTTACACAATTGTTTCATGTGTTCTACAATTATACATTCTTAATAGCCATTATCATGTGTTAAAAAAAAAAAAAAAAAGACTTCATTCATTGTCTTGCGTCTCAAACTTATACATCATCGATGTCTATGTAATCCAACTTGCCACTTTATCTACAAATACGTGTTTTTGGTGGATCTTTTAAACACACAATACTGGTGAAATTTCAAAGTTGGAGATAGTGGAAAATGTTGGAGCTTTCCTAATCTTTGCTTTCTTATATTGTTTATTTTGTAAACAGTTTCATTTTATTTTTGATTTTGATAATGTACTTTTTCGACAATTGTGTTTATTGTAAAATATTTTAAAAACAATTTTTAATAACATGTTATTTCATTTTCAATTTTTTTAGGATATGAAAAAAACTATGAATTATATTGGATATGAAAAAAAACATGATTATGATCTAATAGGAGAAAATGAAAAAAATAAGAGAAATATTTGACATTTGAGATATGAACATAAGGACATAAGGGCGAAGGGTGATAGAACAAATACAAATTAATGGTTAGTAACTCCTATGCTACGTTAATTTTTTTTTAAAATTAAATAAAATGTTTTTTAAACTTAACATGCGTCACCTTGGTTAAAATTTCGTTATTCTATTTTAGTTTTTGAATATAAAAAGTGATGTGGATCTCATCAAATGCATCTCTTGAAGAAACGTATACTAAAGTGTCCAATACTCTATCTAAATAATTTAAAGACATTTGTTTTATCTAATATTTTTTAAAAAAACAACTCCTATTTTTCAATTAACCTATCTTTTTCAAAACATACACCTTTATAGGTGAGAAGTTAGTTATTCATCTAATGAATTTAGGTGTTCATTATCAAAAGTATGGCCCTTTCTTGAAATTTCATTTTTAGAATCTCTGTTTTATGTTTTTTTTTGGAGCCAAAGCTCTTTGTTGAGCAATGCATCCTCTTGAAAATCTTGTACATGAGTAACAACTCCTGAAAGTAGCTATTATAGTACCCCAAATGAATTAATAATGTGTACAAATATACATTATCATAAGATCTCGAATAAATCATGTACATAGACCATTCAAGGCTATTAATTTTGAGCTATCAGAAGCAATTTCGAGCATTCAAGCTTCTAGTAAGTGAAAAGGTAAAAAACTCCCCATGGAGGGTAAGTGTCGTGTGAGTCACTGTGGCAAAACAATGGGCAAGTTTTCTGACACTGTCCTCGGGCACCCATTATAATTTGAACTTTCTCCCAAATTTATGGATTGGAATACTGTCTGGTGTTACAAACAACCTAATACGGGTCTCGTAGTCTAATTAGATAGTTGGAGGTTAAGAAGTTGTGCTCTCTAGTGGGAGTTTAGGGGCTGTGCCTCAAAAGCTCTTCAGTTTTTGTAACTGAGCTTAGCATATGTTCTTATTTAAGAGTTATTTACGATTTTAATCTTAGGATTTAGAAAAAGTTCTTCAATATATAAACACACTAACTTAGTGGTGTCATTTTGTATTCTAAAAACATTCTCGCTTTTAGTATTGTTTTTTCTCTACTCCGTGGACATAGTTAACACATTATTAGTGAACTACATATATCTTTATGTCAATTTTGTTTTGCTTAATTGTTGATATATT
>JBBPDI010000015.1:9936425-9955894 GCA_037974545.1 Cucumis variabilis | reverse complement strand
ATAAAATATTAATTAAATATGATTTAATTAATTATTAACTAATTGATTAATTGTTAATTAATTAATAGATTTGATAAGAAGAATCTCGTAATTCTCTCCTACTCCTTTTCCTATTCCAAGAAGGAAATAAAGTTATAAATATCTGAAAGAAAACAGTTTTCTTTAACGAATTGATTTAAAAAAAATCAAGGCTCTTTTTTCTCTCTGCAAAAATAAAAGAAAAGAGTTTCTCTAAAAATCTCTATACCTTTTCCCATCCCAATTGGTCTCCACAAACCAATCTCATTCCAGAGGATAGGAAGGTCTCCGACGGGTGGTGTTTCAATTTAGAGATTAATTTGTAGATTCAGAGACATCATCGAAAGTAAGTTTTCTAGATCTTTAAAAGCATGCTTAGAATTTATTTAGAATTTTAATTCTAATTTTTCCAATGTACTGGTATTTTAAATATTCTCAATTAAATTGAGTAATGATTATTTAATTCTTTGGCTGCCATAGGGCTTTTTTATCCCTTTTGTACAAACTCAAGAAATCAGGATATCGAGAATCAAGCCAAGACGCTTACCCATGGCCTTTAAAGAAATAACTTTAAAAAAAATGAAAAAAAAGGGAGAAAAGAAAGAAAATCATTGATAATAAAAAAAAGAGAGGGACCTTAACCTTTGACAGAGCCTTCTTGCAATTTGTACAATCTAACAGTTAATAACCCTGAAAAAAAAATATATATATTTAAAACTAGAAAAAAAATAAAAAAAGAGGAAAAGAGAAAGGGAGAAATGGAGAAGAAAAACCTTCTATATCTTTCTGTTGCTGGATGTGAAATAAATGATTAAGGTGTGAGTCTATTTATAGACCCAACAAATCAAATTCCTAAAAGGATTAAGAATGATATTTAATCATTTTTTTTCTTAAAAAAAATAAAACCTATTCCTTTTAGGAATAAGGATTTTTTTTTAAGAAAAGATAATCCAATTATCTTATCTTATTTTCATTATTTCATTTTTTGGATAAATCTCGAACTTTTGTTAATTTGAGCCTATTTAAAATATTTAAATATTTCAACATTTTCAAAAAAATAAAATAAATAAATAAATAATAATAATAATAATAATAATAATTATTCCCAATTTTATAATTAAAATTTTGGTTATTCAAAATTCAAATCAAATTAACTTGCATACATTTGGCTACCATAAATCTAACTTTATCTCAAGATTGAGGGTCTCATTTTACCTCAAATTAAAATTGGTTATTCCAAATTCCTGTGCATCCTCAAGACAAATTAAGGTACAATAAAAACCTTATCCTTATTTTAAATTAAATTTTTGGTTATGTCCCCAAATTTATTTATTTAATCAATTTTTTTTTAAAAAAAAGTCAAGTTAAATTTTTTATCCTTAAATCAAATTAAATTGTGGATGAAACCTCGAACTTTTCTCAAATTAATTAAGGTTTGGTCATATTCCAACCCTTATTTTAAATTTATATCAAACTAATGTACTAAATTCATGGTTTGATTAATTTGATATGTTGAATCGAGCTTTTCAAAAAAACAAAAAAAAGCTCGTATTTTGACTTCAAATTTATCTTTTTCATCTACACAAGATTATTTAGATTTGATCGATAGCCAAATTTAAAAGATTTTTTTAAAGATTTTTTTTGGTACATGATCATTTAGATTTAATCCAAATTTGGGTAGCCAAATCTAAACAAATTTTTTAAAAACATTTTGGTACACAATCGATGTTCTTTGGTAGACAATTGTTTAGATTTCGTTTAAATTTGATCCTTTAAATGTGGATACCCAAATCTAAAAGATTCTTTTATTATTTCTGGGTATCGTTTAGATTTGACTATTTTTGTACACAATCATTTAGATTTGGCTATCTAATATTCAAACAATCTTTTTTACGATCTTTTATATTTGGAATAACCGAATAACAGTTCGAAAAAAAATTAAAAAATATACTTTTATATTTTGTACACGATCTTGAACCAAATAACCACCGACGGATTTAGTGTAGGCCAAAGGAGGCTCGAGCCCCCTCTCAACTTTATTGTCTTTAGTGGTAATTGTGCTTATCGGCCCCCCTTTCTACTCAAGTTCAAGTCTTACCTATGTAGTTTTTTTTCTAGATTTTTATTTTTTTCCTAAATTACAACTTAAAGCCCCTGTCAATAAATTTCTGGATCCGCCACTGCAAATAACAGTTTGAAGAAAATAAAAAAAATTACAGAGAAAGATGATGAAAAGAAAAAAAATTGCAGAAAAAGAAGAGAAAAATACGATGAAAAGACATACAATGAAAATGAATAGCAAACCTGAAATATTTTAAAAATAGCAAGATTCCTGAACTTTTTTATTTTATTACACGGGTGGTGAATATTTTGTTGGTTTGTTATATTTATGAAAATTGACCATTGATATACGATGAAATAAAATTTGTGGAATAAAATTTGATAGGATGGTGACATAATAAAACATCTTAATTATTCTTTATGGAGTAATTTTTTTTAAAACCGGTGACTTTAGGAGGAGAAAAAACAAATAAAATCCAAATTTACAAATAATTTTGTAAATGCAACTTCTCGTATAAAGAAAATAATTGCAATTGGTTATTTATTATTTTATTAGGAAAATATTGATAGTTTAATTTTTATAAATATAATAAATCGAAAAAATATTTAGGGCATGTGTAACAAAATAAAAAAATCCATTAAGCTGGCCGTTTTTTAAAAAGGTTTACACTTCTTTTCTCTCGTTTTTCTTCTCTTCATCTTCTGCATTTTTTTCTCTCTTTCCATCGTCTTTTTCTCTTATTCTTCTGCGATTTTTTCTTTTATTTTTTCAAACTGTTATTTGGTTCAAGATCGTGTACCAAATATAAAAGATCTATTTTTTTTCATACTGTTATTTGGTTGTTCCAAATATAAAAGATCTAAATGATCATGAAAAAATCATTAGGATATTATTGGATAGGCAAATCTAAACGATCGTGTACAAAAATAACTAAATCTAAACGATCGTGTAGAAACAAATTTTTAAAAAATTTAAATGATCGTTTAGATTTGGATAGCCCAATTTAAACGAATGTGTACTAAATCTAAACGATTGTGTACCAAATATAAACGATCTTGTACCAAATATGAACGATCGTGTACCAAACATAAACGATCTTGTACCAAAGATAAAAGATTTTGTACTAAATCTAAAAGATTGTGTACCAAAAAAATCTTGAAAAAAATTCATTGAGATTTGGCTACCCAAATTTAATTAGTCAAATCTAAACGATCGTGATCAATTTTTTTTTAAAAAAAAACCATTTAGATTTGGCTACCCAAATTTAAACGATAAAATCTAAACGATTGTGTACTAAAGAATCTTGAAAAAAAAATCGTTTAGATTTGGGTAGCAATATCTAAAGGATCAAATCTAAACGATCGTGTAGGAAAGAATAGCCAAATCTAAACGATCATTTACCAAATATATTACACGCACTAGGTACCAATTAATGACGGTCATTTTTGGTATTTCTTATTGTGGGCCTATAAACTTTTTCCACTTTTGAAATTGTTCTATTAAATGTAAATATTTTACCGTTTTGTTATATTTTTTAAAACACTCCTACTCTAATCCTTTAATTCACGAATCATACGAAAAAAAAATGGAATCACTACCATAATTTTTGGTTTCAATGACAATGAAATAATTAAATTTGGAATGGAGAAGGAAAATTGTTTCATAAATGTGAAAAAAACTGCATTTTTTGATAGAATCATTTAAGGCCAACAATTTTAAGTTGTCACGCACTAATAACATTTAATAAATGTTATTAAATGATTTTAACTATAATCTTTTAAATAAAAGATATATGTTTTCAAGAGTTAAATAAGTCCTACTTTCACCACCTATCAAGTGAATCCGAAAATTTTTTGAGAAGTAGTACACTTTTGGTTTTACATTTCAAAAGTACATGTTTCGAAAAACTTGTAACTTTGTTTTTCTCAGTCAATTTTGGTTGGTCTCGATATTTAGATTCTTCACAAATTTTTAAAAACTATATCAATGTAATTTTTCAGTCCATTTCGATAGAGATTGCACCAAGATTGTGTCATTTGAGTTCATATCTAACGCTTGAGCTTTCAAGGGTATTTTTGTCATTTGAGAAAACCCTTTATTTTGAAATTTTTTTAAAAAAATACCGGTGCTGTTCTTGACCAAAATGGATAAAAAAATTACGTTGAAACAGTTTTTTAAATTTGTGAAGAATCTCGGTGTCAATGTCGGCCGAAATTGAACGAAAGAAAACAAAATTACAAGATTTTTGAAAGTGTGCTACTTTTGAAATGTAAAACCAAAAGTATACTACTTCTCAAAATTTCCCAATGAATCTGTCGCTCCACCTTATTCTTCACCCTTTTCGAATTCGCGACATCAACCATCATCGATCGACTTATCTATTGGCTAAAAACAACGTCTTGATAAATCGTTGATCCTTCCATTGTCGTCCATCAAAATCATTGTCACGCTCTCCTTCCAATGCGTTTGCTCTCTCCTTCCACCACCGTTCAAGCTCTCCTTCAGCCCTAGTCGTTGCTTGTCTACCCCAAAAACAATGTTTTCGCCATTCGTCTACGTCGTCAATACTGTCGTTCATCGTCAACAACATCTGCGATCACTAGAAGAAATATGGCTTATGATATTGGTTGGAAAAAATGAAAACAAATGTTTAATGTCAGTTTTAAACCGACACCAAAGAGGAAGGATTGATGTCGGTTTAAAACGACATTAAACCCATACTTTATTTTTTTATAAATTTAATTCTTAATCTTTACCCTTACTCTCCCACACTGTTGATAACACACAGAAATGTTCGTTATCATAGCCCTTTTTGTTAGAATAATAAGGATAAAATGCATAAGAAGATGATTGAAATGCGTTACTTGTGTTGTAAACACATAAGTATTTAGAAATATAACTTACATAAGCATCATGTTTGTTTTAAGCGATTTTCATGTTTAAATGCAGAATAAGTGAATAATAAAGGAGCAAATCGCAAAGGACATCTCACACATAAGTCATGCGATGGGACATCTCGCACATAAGTGATGCAATAGGAACTCACCTGAGAGCTAACACCTCCAGGCAAGGAACCATGTCATCACATGAGAAAAGCTCACTACAAGACAAGAATGGTAGTTGGAGTGATGTGACTTCCTAGGACCTGAGATGGCGCTGACATGATCAGAGGAGCAAAAGTTTCCCACCTAAAGTTACCTATAAAAAGCACCTCATCTTTACCAAGAAAGGAGAGCGACGTCTGAAAGGACTGCCACACACATAAAAGATGTTGGAATTGGCATAAGTTCAAGAAGCTAGATGCATGATTGAAGAGCAGAGAAGGTTCTCCGAGCTGCAATCTAAGCAAATGGAAGACATAATAAAGAATATTGAAGAAATGAGTCGAGCATAAGGAGAACCATGAGTGGAGATCTTTTGGTTGGTTACTCAGATCATTCTTACACCCATAAATTATCTACCTTGATATTTGGATAAATATGATTGCAATAATTTTGGATTAAAGATCTTGCTCACTAGACATTTTGTCTAACCTCTTAAATGTTTTGTTTTACCCCCCTCCCCCTCTAGGAATCAAAGGAAATCCAGCGTTGAACTTACTACCTTGATCGCCTACCGTGCTTCATTAATCACATCATTTTGGTAGGGCTACTGTCATCTCCCATAGCATGTAGAAACTAGGTGAGCGAAGTCAAGTCGTTGTCTTGAGTTTGTATTTCATTTCTTTTGAAAGAATCATGTACTAAAAGTTAAATGTACTCATTGAAGTTAGTGCAGTTCTTGTTATTACACTCAAGATTATCTCTTATTTTGTGATCCACTTATCAATGAAGTTCTTGTTTTTTTCAAATTCAAATTATGTGTTTCAGTCTTGTGGTATACAAAGTTGTTCAGCTTACTAGGCGTTCAATGTTTATCATGTAGTATGGTATACCCTGAGGATCTAGGTAGGATGTCACCCCTTAGTTGCAGAGAGTGACTTTGGGACAGGGCTGGATAAAAATAAATAAATAATTAAATTATATTTAATTAATATTTTATTTATATCATATTTAAATGAATATCTCTCACATTACCTATAGTTTTAATTTAATTTAATCAAATTTTATTAAATAAAATTAAAATAAACTATTAATTGATTCTCTAATTAATTAATTGCTAAATTAAATATCTTATATTTAATTTAATTCAAGTTTGAATTATTCAAATATAAGTTTCTCTTATAACCTATAGTTTTAATGCATATCATATACATATTAAATTTTAACCTATAGTTTTAATATGAATCTAGTTCACATTAAACTAATATTTGAACTCATTCAAATATTTTATTGTCTCATAAATTAATTTTGATCAAATACAAAATTAAATTTAGAGAAATTTTCAAAAATAAAAAATTTTACAAAATATTTACAACCTATAGCAAATTCTATTAGTGATAGTCATTGATATGCTATAGTGATAGAAGACTATCATTGATAGAATCCAAAATTTTGCTATAGCTTGTAAATATTTTAATTTATTTTTCTATTTTTAAAAATACCCCTTAAATTTATGTAATTAATAAAGTTTAAATAAAATATTAACTTTATATTATAATGTATCACCACACATTATATTAAGGGGTATTTTTAAAAATAGTAAAATAAATTCAAATATTTACAAGCTATAGCAAAATTTTGGATTTTATCACTAATAGTCTTCTATCACTATAGCATATCCATGACTATCACTAATAGAATTTGCTATAGGTTGTAAATATTTTGAAAATTTTTCTTATATTAATTCTCAATGTAAATTTCAACATTGTAAATTACAAACCGATATAAATAAATCTCATTTCCATTTACGAGCTAGGAAGGAGACCTAATGGACCTACAAATAAGAATCTACAACATTATGAGATTAATTGACTAAACTCATTAACCACATTAATCAATATTCGTTAATATTGTGTACACTCCACTAAAGACTCACAGCTGAATTTTTCTCACTGTAGATATATTTTTGTGTCCATAGATATATAGACCAATAACAAGAAGTTAGTCCTTCATAAGTGTTCGTAACACCATCTGGATATATTATTGTTTTACCCATGAGTTACTTCTAGTCCTTAAATACCAATGCTCCTTTAATGAACAAAAACCGCTCTCTTACCATAGAGAGGGTAGGAGTCTTTGTTCAAGTCCTAGGGATACCATTTAAGGGAACACTCATCCACTTACCCTAAAGTCGAAAATGAGTGAATTCCATTTTGTATGATTATGTTCTTAACTCTCTACTCAGTCTTGTCTCCAAAATGATAAGCATATTGAGTTGGCAATCTGACCACTCTCACCCATACAAATGACAGAAAAATCCCTTGTAAACAGAAGTTCAATAATACACTTAAGAATAAGACTAAGTTACCCAAGTCATCCTACTGAAATAGAAACCTAACTAGTTAATACAGAGTTACATCTAGTAGTTAATCTTTCACGGTCTTGTCTTATGCAAACTCATTGCATAGGATACCTCTACTCGCATGTCACCTACACGAATGTGTTAGATCATTATGTTTGTATCAAATACAAAATGAGTTGTATCCATAGTGTTACCAGGATAAGGTACCTGGCATTATCATTATACTATAGACCCTTTAAGTTGTATCTTGAACATTGATCACTATGTGTCTCTACATACTATTCAAGACTCATCAAACAACTTAGGATGTTAGTTTATTGGATTTTGACTATTAAGATAAAACTAATAATATAATCAATAACGCTTATTGAAATTATAATAACAACACTTGATTAATAACTGTCAACATATTACATTGACTGTCTATGAGTTTTAGGACATAAAGTCCAATACATAGTTCATAGTTTCAAAGAAAGCAGTATGATGTTAAATGAGATATTTGGAAACTCTTTTCTTGTTAAAAAAACTTTTAGTAATAAAACTACTCCCTGTTAGGTTGACCTGTTTACCTTGTTTGGCCGAGGTCTCCTTGCTAGTTTCGAAATCCTGATCGAAAAGAGCTCATTCCCATCTCGAATCCTTAACACCTTTCAATTTTCTTTCATGAAAAAATAGGTAAGAGTATTCTCAGATGACTCGTGCTCCCTATTTATAGATCTTTTCAAGTAAGTCTTTCTATACCAAAATGATTTCCCTAACCGACGGCGAAAAGTGGCCCAATCTGAAAATGCCACGTGCCTCTATAAACTCTTATCCTAAAGTCAAGTTGGGCGATCGAGTCCCATCAATCGTCAACCTAATTACGTTTTGCATCACATTGCCGTCCCTAGGTGAAGTAGGCTAACTCTCTCATCTGATTGCTGTGTCTCCTCCTCACGTAAGAGTTCATATCGTAGTTTAACCGAAACTTGCATTTTAACTATATCAAGAATCTCTTTATGCATCATTCTTATCGCGTTGTCTGCATGCGACTAGGTCCTTACAATTTTTTCCATTTTTTGATTTTTTCACATTAACAATTAAAATAAAAAAAAACTTCATTTATCCAGATTAAACATTTAAATTTACTATTTTTCTAGTGACCCCTTAGGTTATTCTAGTTAAAAACCCATAAATCTGTGATGGACTATAGCTACGTGCCCAGTTGTCACATGGCACAATTTGATTAGAAGAACACTAGGTACCAAATTTTTCCATCTGTTAATTTTGATTGGCCGAAATTTCTTGTCAACGATTATCTTTGGAAACAAACTTCAATCATTTTAAAATCTTTTAAAATTAACCAATCATTAACATGATTTATATAACTTTTAGAAAAGTTAATTATATTATAAATATTAATATAAAAATGTAGATGCCCATTAGTGTGCTTAGTGGCCACAGCTACATGGTCTCTTAGTGTCCAACATGCGTCAAGCAAATATGGCTTCTTAGCGGCCATGTAATACCCCAACCTCTTTGGTGGAGTCATAAGTTGTACACACATTGGAGAGACTTCCACCAAAGAGGGAGAAAGTGGAGAAATTTATGAGATTTTCAATTATCTTTATCTTAATTTATTTCATTTATATTTTATATTATATATTTTATATTATATTATTTTATTGTTTTAATATTATATTTCCTCGGTTTCTGTATTTTGGTTGAGCCCCGTTTTCACAATAAATTATAATTAAACAATTTAACTAAAAATAATTATTCTAAAAGTTAATCTCAAACCAAGTTAAGTCATTGAAACTGACTTTGGAAGCAAAAATCACTTTTAAAAGTATAAAACCAAAGCCAATAATGATAAGAAAATCACTTTTAACAAATAATTTGTTAATATATCCATTTTTCTAAAATCACTATTTCTCGAGACACTTCCAAACATGTATAAGGAAAATATATTGTAATCAATCATGATAATATGGTTAAATTTCATAAATATAACAAAACGAACAAATATTTACGGTTTGTGTAACAAAATGAAAAAACACATGAAGCTAGCCATTTTTTAAAAAATATTATAAGTTTACCTTTCCTTTTCATCATCTTTCTTCTCTTTCTCTTCTGCAATTTTTTTTCTTTCCATCGTCTTTTTCTCTTTTTCGTCTACACTTTTTTTTGTTTTTTTTCAAACTATTATTTGGTTCAAGATCATGCATCAAATATAACAGATCTAGTCTATTTTTTTCAAATAGTTATTTTGTTATTTAAGATTGTGTGAAAATTATAAAAGATCTAGAAAAGAAATCGTTGGGATATTAGATAGTCAAATCTAAACGATTGTATACAAAATAATCTTTAAAAAAAATCGTGTACCAAATATAAACAATCGTGTACTAAAAAACCTTAAAAAAAGATACCCAAATTTAAACGATCAAATCTAAACGATTGTGTACGAAATATAAACGATCATGTACAAAAAAAAATTAAAAAAAATTGTTTAGATTTGGCTACTCAAATTTAAACGATCAAATCTAAATGATTATGTACCAAATAATCTTGAAAAAGACTGTTTAGATTTGACTAGCTAAATTTTAAACGATCAAATCTAAACAATCGTATGCAAAAAAAAAGTCAAATTTAAACGATCGTGTACCAAAGAATGTTGAAAAAAATCGTTTAGATTTGGCCCAAATCTAAACGATCAAATCTAAATAATCGTGTAAGAAAGAGTACTCAAATCTAAATGACCGTTTACCAAATATATTACGCGCACTAGGTGCCAATTAATCACGGGTCATTTTTGGTATTTTCCATTGTGGACCTGTAGAACTTTTTCGTTTTGAAGATTATTTTATACTATATAAATATTTTATCGTTTGGTTATATTTTTTAAAAGACTCCTAATTATATATCATTGTATTTTGTATTTACCATGTAAAATCTTTATAGTGTAGCAGATTGACAATCTTGCCTTAATAAGCAATGGACCTTGTTTCTATATATACAACCATTATATTGGTTAATCAAAGAACATCTCCTCTGCCTATCTTCTTATTGTTAACATGTTCGTCTGAGATTTTTTTTTGGTTGAAACAATGATTCTAGAAAAAGAGGTTTAGTTTAACACTGATTATATATGAAATTGATTTTTATACAATTATATTACTATTTGGTTTACAATTATATTACCATTTGCGTTTTAAACTCTTATAATTTATTTCATATATTTCAAAGCGATTTTGGACTTATTATGTATGGATTCAAAGAGTGATTTCAAAATTCATTTTTTAAAAAGATTAAGGACAATATTTGAGAGTAATTCTTAGAATGGTAAAAATCACATTTCTTTAAATCACAATAAACATTTTTTAAGAGTACAGTCAATTTTTTTTTTAAAAATAGATATAATTTTTTTTTCAAAAAAATAGATATAATTTTTTTAAAAAAATTTGTTTTAAGAGATAAAACTAAAAGGGAAATTTTCAAAAATAGCAAATTTTACAAAATACTATAGCAAATTCTATTACTGACACTCATTGATGCTATAGTGATAAACAACTATCAGTGATAGAATTCAAAATTTTGCAATAACCTATAAATATTTTAATTTATTTTGTTATTTTTAAAAATGCCCCTATAAAAAAATATTAGATTATTAGCAATAGATCGTGATAGACTACTGTCTCAGTTTATCTCGATATAAATAGTAGTCCATCGCAACAAAATTCTATCATATTTATATATATTGTGGTTGATTTTAAATCTATGCCCAAAACAACTTTAAAATTAAAAAGAAAACTATTTAAAGTTTCAAATATTAACTTAATTTTAAAATATACTGGTATGGAATAGATAAGACAAGCAAGTTTTGAAAACATGAAATAAAAACAAAGTAGAAAAAAAATTTAAGTGTTTAGGTATGACAATGACCTGAGGTTAAATGAATTTAGTTGAGAACGATGGAAGTAGGTTAGAAATGATGTGTCAACCCCAAGCGTGGAGGTTGGTTTGAGCATTAAAATCTTTTATCATCTAAACAAGAAAATGCTCAAAAAAATTCACTTTCCTATTTATTGACAACTCATTCCAATTTACTTATTACCTCTATTTGGTATATTTAATATTTAACCCTTTCCTCTATTTTGGTACCTCATACTCCCTCTCTTTCCATTACCTTTTAATAATCCACCCTTTTTTTCATTTTAGTTAAAATACAATTTTGATACTATTATAAATATTGTTATAGATTGCTATTATGGTTCATATGTCACTTCCTCCATATCTCACTTAATGTATATTCTTGCTATATTAAAAATTTACCTTTTAAAATTTCATAACAAAAACCATGAATGGTCCAATTTATGTATAAACATAGATGCATTCTTTAAGTTAAATTTGCTATCCAAAGTTTTTGTTGCTTTCAAGTTTTATCTACCCCTTCTTTGTGCAAGCTCAAAGCAAACATCGATATATATATAAAAGATAATGCTAACATTTATATTTTGTTGCATTCTATTGTGTTACAAGTTAAATTTTATTTCCACTTTAGAATTGCTGACTTGATTAAACATTTGCTAATACGAAGTTTGAAACCTTTCCAGAATAATTGGAGTCTCAAAGAGAATAATATTCATAAAAAAAATATATAAAACTAAAAAAGAGAAGTGTCAATGATATTAAAACTTATTGTCATAGATGAAGAGGTAATCATATATTTGTTAGATTTAATTGTTTATCACTTCTTTCTTAATTCTAATCTAATTGTTAATAATATTATTTATTAAGATTTAAATATAGCTATTTTTTAAGCTTCTCACATTTATTACTTAAAATTATATTTATACAACAATTTACTTGATATACAAAATGTAATATGTTTTCTTTTTCAGCTAACAAAAATTCAAATTTTCTAATTTATCAAAAAGTTCAATAATGTTATAGAGAAAAGAAAATATTGTACAAATTAAAATGTGTTAGAAATGTAACAAAAAGCGTTCTATATAAAAGAAGTACTCATTTAGCTTTATTATATCACTTTAGTATTGTTATTTTTTAAATTTACCACTATATACTATTTATTCATTTAAACAAAAATATATTAACAAGGTTCTGACTTGTAAGATACGTTTTAGTTTATCTAATATCTTAAAGAGTGTCTATTGATCTCATGTGTTATTCCCTCCACATCCCATATCCACGTACCTTGTCAAATATCTTGAAAATATCAACCTTTAATGGTCATCTAATTGGATTAACTACCAAAATATCGTTATTTTTAAAACTATTTACCAAAATATTGCAGTTTCAAAATTATTTACGAAAATATTGCTATTTTTTTCTCTCTTCTTGGACTCACCCAATGTTTTTTTAAATTAGGCTTTTAAAATAAATTTTATTGCTTCTCTCTCTTTTTTTTTAATTGTTTGTATACATTTTTCTTAAAATTTTCATATACTTTTTAAATTAATTTTTAGAAATAGCAAAATAAATTAAAATATTTACAAACTATAGCAAAATTTTGGATTCTATCAATGATAAAAACTAATAGATTTCTATCATTATTTATCAATGCCACTGATTGAAGTATATTAGTGTCTATCAATGTCTATTATTGATAGAATCTGAAATTTTGCTATTTGTTATAAATATTTTGTCAAATTTTTTATTTTTTATAATCCCCCTAAAAACTTATTACAGATTTGGGATGTTACATTTCTTTTCCCAATAATTATATCCCAATATATAATTATCAATTTTTCTTTTGAATAAATCATTTTCATTCTTCTTTCTCATTTACCCAATCATATCAACCTCTCTCCTCAATCAATATTTATCTTTCTCTAAATAATTAATTATCTTCCATAGTAATTAATTTTCCACAAATAAAATTATCTTTACCCTTTTTTATAATAATTATGTGAAACCCCAAAATTTCTTAAACCTATGGAAATTATTAAGTTGGTCAAGGATAAGAAGAAATGAAATTTATAGGAAAAGAAGGTGAAAATACATGGAATTTAGGTTTTGGAATTGAGAATAAGAGAAAAATTGAAAAAATTGGCTAAGTGTTAAAGAATGGCACATTGGATTATTATAGGTTAGTGTGGGCGGCCAAAGGGGCCATATAGCCTCTAAATGATGTTTGTTGGGCGGCCAAGGGAATGGAAAGAACCCCTAAAGAGGTTAGCTTGCATTTAAGGCAGGAATTTTAGACTTGTTGTTGATGGCAACATAAACACAAAGAAGGTTATGCGATTAAAGTTGAGGCAAGGCTAGGCAAGATAACCTCCAAAGAGGTTATCTTGGCATTTGAGGCAGTCCCTGAGAGGTTGTCCATGCAAGGAAGGCTTGCCAGGTGAGGAAGGATGCACGTGGGAAAGTCTTGACACGAGAAAGGCTTGGCTAGGTTTTTGGCTAAGCGAGGAAGGTTAGACATTGAGAGGTTATGCGGCCAAGTTTATGCGAGAAGGCCAAAGAGGTTAGCTATGTGATTGGATAGAGTATGTGGCATGCTCTAAGAAATCGATAAAAAGAAATTCAAGTGTCATAACCACATCATCATGTGTTTTGCGACCTAGAGGACGTGGAGGAGTTGCTAAGGTGTAAATGCAAGCTTTAGAGGTGAGTTTATTCAAGATTAAGTGTCAACTTAATATCATGCAACTTAATCTCATGCAAAGAACCCTATAAATAGGCCAACTTCAGCAATGAATTTCTCACAACTTACTCATGCAAAATTACTCAAATTCATCTTGAAAGTTCAGAAGATGGGTCTAGTTTGTGTGAGAGGACTTATGTATATTTTGGATTCAAGGAGGTTTGTGTTTTGATCAAGAGAAGGCGAGAAGGTCATTTCTCAGGTGATTCTGGGCAAGGTGTACTTTCAGAGCGCTATATGACTCATTACTTGTAATTGTCTTTCATGAATTTGGGGTAAGAACACTAAGATAATTTAGAGCAACTTTGTAGAAGAAAGTTGTAACAACCCAAATTTTTTTGAAACTAGACTGTGGTCATTACTTTAATAGAAACACGTTTCTTTTAAACATGAATCTTTATAAAACCATCACAGACAATTAACCTCAAAGAAAAATTTTATTCGGGCCCGGTTTCAATCAACCAAAAGTTTAAAAATATAGTTTGTAAACCAAAAATCTATAACTCTGGTAAACCACAAAAATTTGCTAAACAGTCTCATGTCCTAAAGAAAACATCAAATCATAAGCAGAAGCATTTTAAACTACAATCCCTATGGCAGTCACGCCTCCTTCTTGGCTCTCGCCGGTCTGCCTCCTTTGTTGTCTTTGCCTGAAAAGTTAAACATGAAAAGGGTGAGTCCAACATACTCAGTAAGGGACCCATTACTGGTCCCGTTAGGGGAAAAATAAATTATTAGCTTCCTAATGGAGTACCCTGCACAATCACAGTCTTGTAATCTCGTAGGATACATACAATCAGTCTAACGCTCTGAAGAACGCATAATCAGTTTAGTGTTCTGCAGAAACACATATCAGTCATATAATTCCGTAGGATACAAAAAGTGGTGATCCCGTAGGACACCTGCAAGGTACTACCCAATAGGACAACTAATAATTTTTCCCCTCAGTTCAATCTTTCATCTTAATAGCCTTCCTCAATACAGTCAAACATTTTTATCACCTAAACCTCTAATAGTCACCTTATTCTAATTTAACTCAAGGCCAGTCAGAATTTATCAGTACAAAAGTCAATCATTAAATAGTCACAACCTCCTTCTCAGTTTACAAGTGTACAACCATACAATAACAATATATCATGTATTCAGTCTAACAAAGAGAAACTCGCGATTTCAAGTCTATTCTCTATCAGAAACATCAACGAGTTACAATAAATCAACATCTGTGTGAGGAATATACATAATCTAATCAGTCTTTTCAAGCACGCAAAACCCAGTCTACACCAATCCATACATAAATACCTATACCTTCAAGTATCCAGACTACATCCAACCATACATAGATATGTGTATTTTTCTTAATCGAACATAACATATAATAACCCTTAAGTTTACATCCAAAAAATATATCACAACCATCACCCTTTCTCAATTCAGATATATCAATACAATTCATCGCATTCAAGGCTATATGTAAGTCTAGTAGAAAGCCCCTTACCTCAAAGTAATTCAAATCTCTCGAGCAACTCTATTCAACGAAAGACACCTATTCAAGGATACGAAACTTAATTATTTCTACGATAAAAACTCCCACTTAAATTCCCTCAAGGTAAACTCTAGTTTACCAAGGAATTAACGAACCAAACTCCAACAAATCACGATTTGGTTGTGAAATTCAAGGAACCCAACATTAATTTCGACACCTTCAAAAAACCAATTAACAATTTAGTCAATTATTCCATCAACAATGCTTGAACAACATCGACAGAAATATACTACTTCGATTACACAGTAAAAAGGAGGCAGTAGCGATCGAACCTAACGAAAAAGAGTATGCAAAATGGATCCGGCAGTCGGCTCAAAGGAGGAACTCGACTTGATTCGCGACTAGGAGATGGAGTCATGTGGCGAGGGCGGCGACTGCAAATGGAACTGAGTCAAAATGCAACTGAAGGTTGCGGCGGTGTGGAATGGCTTGAGAACAGAGCAGACGATGGCGTCGTGGTGGAAGGGAAACGTCCGACGAGGACGTTTGAAGCTGAGGGTACATGCAACGGATCTACAAGGTGAACGAAAATAAAAGAACGATTGGAGAGGGGTGGCACGCTTTGTCGACGACTAACGAACAAGGAGGACGACGGCTGAAGCTTCGTCGTCGCTGGCAGACGGAAATGGAAGGGGAAAGGTTGGTCAGCTAGGGAAGGAAGATGAAGAAGAAGGTCAAGGGGGGGGGGCTACGCGAAGACGACAAGGAAAAGGGGAAATTTCCTAATTCCTTTTCTCTTTTTTTTAAAAATAAATAATCACTATAATAATAATAATAATTAATAATTAAATTAATAATTATTATTATCTCTTATTTATGTTAAACCTTTATTCCACAGTCTTTTCCAACCACTCCAAAATATAGTAACACCCCAAAAGAAACTTAAAATCCATAAACCAAGACAAATTTGATAAAGTAAAATAAAAAAAAATACTACCTTGAAGTTCGGGGTGTTACAGAAGTTTTGTCAAAACAGATCTAAATTTTAAGTTATAATTTTTCAAAGTTGGGTTGTAATTTTGGAAGTTAAACAATGTTTTGTGTAATGGTCGTGAGTCATACATGTGTGGGCGAGATGGCGCATGCATTTTCTTGATAGAGGTTATTTTAGGTTAGCTGAATGTACATGAAAAGGTCATGGCACAATCAAGCGGCAAGGCATGCGTTCAAGCTACGTGCTTGAGCCTGCCTTAGAGGTTAACACGACGCTCATGGTGTGCGGGGAGCACAACATGTGAAAAGTAGGTGTGATGGACAAACAAAGTAGACGACAAGCACACACTACAAGAATATGGACCTATTGCGACGCCAAAAATAACTTCGCTTAAAGGGACATTGGTGTTAAGCACCTTTTGTCGATGTTGCACACAATACGTCGCCGTATGGGCCTTTCCACGACGTATAGGATCAAAACGTTGCGGAAAGGTTACTAATTAATTCGTTATTTTTCCTTTCTACGACGTACTTCCTGGACACGTCGCAAAAAGTTAAAACGTTTCGCTTCATTCGAGCCTTTCTGCGGCCTTTCTGCGACGTTCATCTCCAACACGTTGCGAAAAGCTGAATATTTAATTTGTTTTTAGACTTTCTGCGATGCATCTTTGAAGTACGATGCGGAAAGTCCAAACATTAAATTTGATTGGTAGACTTTCCACGACGCACATCTGACGTACGTTGCAGAAAGCTGAATATTTAATTTGTTTTTAGACTTTTTGCGATGCGTCTATAAAGTACGTCGTGGAGAGTTCAAATATTAAATTTAAATAGTAAACTTTCGCGCGCATGGGTCCTTAAACGTTGCAGAAAGTTAACACAGAAATGAAACGCTTTAACTTTCCGCAACGTCATGTGGAGCATGTCGTGGAAAGTGGAATGTAATAAATTTGTTATTTGATTTTCCGCGATGTGGCAGCGTAGACATCGTGAAAAGTGTAGATAATTCGCCACATCAACAACCTCGCTGTCGCGGAAATCGCCTTTTCGCGATATTTTTGAAGACGTCGCGGAAAATTCTAGCAATTTCAAATCCAAAATTCATTTGGAAACTCACAGAAGAGAAGGAAATTTGAGAAAATTTGAGAGAGAAACGGAGAAATCGAGAGAGAAAGTGAGAGAAGTAGTCGTTGCCGCCCACTGTCGTCGTCGCCATTGCCGCCTGCCATCTTGAGGTCATTTTTTGTATGTTTTTTTTTGCATTTAGGTGTTTAAAGTGTATGTATATGTATATATGTAGGTATATGTGTTATGTGTATATGTTTATGGTGTATGTATATGCATATGTAGGTATATTTTTATATAAATATAATTTTATTTTTATGTGTTATGTGTATATTTAATGTCTATGTATATGTTTATTGTGTATGTGTTAGTATAATTTTATGTATGTAGGTGTTATGTGTATATTTAATGTGTATATATATATATGTTTATTGTGTATGTGTTAGTATAATTTTATGTATGTAGGTGTTATGTGTATATTTAATGTATATGTATATGTAGATATACGTTTATTGTTTATGTGTTTAGTATAATTTTATGTGTGTGTATGTGTTATGTGTATATTTAATGTGTGTGTATATTTATATTTAGGTATATGTTTATTGTGATGTGTATATTTAATGTGTATGTATATTTATATTTAGGCATATGTTTATTTTGTATGTGTCATGTGTATATGTTTAGGGTGTATGCATATGTATATGTAGGTATAATTTTATGTGTTATATGTATATTTAATGTGTAATGCATAATGTATATGTATGTATAGTTTAGTGCATATGTATATGTATGTATATTTTTTATTGCAATTAGAAAATTAATAAAAATTTAAATAATATATGAATTTAGATTAAATTTGAATACATTATATTGAACAATAGTTTAAGGGGCGTTTGGGCCCCTGTTTATCATTATTGGGTGAGGGTTAAATAACCCTAACCCTTGTTTGAGGCCCAATTTATGGAAATCCTAGTTTTAGGGTTTCCATAACACTCCTAAATTCCTTTCACACTTATTACCTCTCTACCATAACCCTTCCTTCACTCTGTCGTAACCCGCGTATTAGTCCTCTGATTTTCTCTCAATCCTTGTCGTGTCTTCTTCCTCTTTTCCCTTCCTCTCTTCGTTTCCTCTTTCCCCTTCCCCCTTTCCCACTACGTTTTCTTCTTTCCCATTCTTCTCTGCATTTTCTTTTTTTCCCTTTCTTCTCCCTGTTTTCTTCTTTCCCTTTCCCCTCTGTGTTTTCTTCTTTCCCTTTCCCCTCTCCGTTTTCTTCTTTCTATTTCTCCTCTCTGTTTTCCTCTTTTTCCTCTCTGTAAATTTCTGTTTAATCTATTTTTTTTTCTTCTCTCATCCCTCTCTGTTTCGCTCAACAATTTGGGGTTAAATGGAATTTTCTTGGTAAATTTGTTTGTGAATTAGAAACCATTTTTTTTAGAAAACAGAGAGTGAAAGAGATGGTAGATGTTGTGTGTTTGGAGCTCTGTTTTGGGATAAGATTTTATTGACATTATGAAAATTTGAAGATTCAAAATGTGTTGAATTTTTTTTTTGTATTTTTAGTATAATGGATGAATGTATAATTAATTTTCTTTATGGGTATATAGGATATATAGGAGTAGGAGACCTTTGTTATAACTTATAATTAATAATTATGTTTGTTATTGATCTTTAATTTGAAAGAATGGTGAATAAAAAGATTCAATTGTCATTTGTGACTGAAAAATCCAAACCCAATTTGCAGTTTCATGAACATTCCACATTTTATTTATCTCTTAGATTAATTAAATATATAA
>JBBPDI010000015.1:9923203-9936325 GCA_037974545.1 Cucumis variabilis | reverse complement strand
TATCCGTCAACCTCAATGCTTTTATCAATAGACTTTTTTAACAAAAGTGGGTAATGCTGGATATTGTTTAGATGGATGTGTGTTGTAGCCTTGTAGGGAGTGAACTAATAGAGTTGGTGCTTTGAGTCATTATTGGGAGCTCTATAGGGTCTATTCTTGCAACATTGCATGGGTTTAAGTATCTTATATTTTTTTGTTGTTGGAATTTATTGCATAAATCTCTTTGATTGTAATGTGCAGTAAAAAAAATTCATTTATTTAATCAAACAAGAAGTTCTTTTATTCTACCTTTTACATCTGTGTAACTCAATTCAATAAACTTAATTCAAGATTATTTGATGTAACTTGAATTCTATATGGTTGGCATACATTTGGATAGTTCAAGTGATAGTTTAAGGATTGTTTGGTTTAAGATTTTAAAGATGTTTGGAATAGGGTTTTGGAAATCTTAGAGATTTTAAGAATTTTTTTTTCTTGTGTGTATTCACTATATATTGATGGTGACAATTCATAAATTTATACATTCATAAATCCCATAGTTTAGGGATAGAAAATAATAAAGAATTAACAAAAGAATACATCGATTTGATAATAATGGACATGTATTATTGTGTAATATGCAAGACAGATTTCCTCCTTAATTGACCATTATCTATCAGAGAGTTTCTAGAAGTTGATCGAGGTCTTGATGACTTACTTCCAGCATGGTACCTTCAGCTGACTTTGGCTTTCATGTCACTTGTGTATTCTTCTCTAACATCCCCCTCAAACGAGAAGGTAGGTTTAGTACTCCAAGTTTGGACCGTAGAATTTGCAATTGTGAATAAGTAAGAGGCTTGGTTAGACAGTAAGCTAATTGATCAGAGGAGGGAGCATATCGAAACATATCAATACAGTAACATCTTACAACAGTTAATATTAAATATACCTTTGTATCATCAATGATGATTAGATCATGTTCGTTTGATCTAATCATCCTACTCCTCGACCCAAGACATCTTTCACTTCTTCTAACCATTTTTGGTACTACATTTAAATAAAATTTTACAAAATTAACTACCATTTAACATGTGTAAATCATAATGCATTTTAAATCAATACAGTAATTTTTTGTTACATATGTAAATCACAAAGTACGTTTTCGTTACGTCCTAAAATGTATCACAATGCAAGAATTTTAGTTACTTTGAAACTCAATAAACCTTAGAATGCATCACATTCAAAACTACATTTTCGTTTGTTTGCCTATTTAATCGAATATCTAAAATATACCTAATATACCTAATGTTTCATATGTTTTGAATATATCGGTACTAACCTTGAAATTTAAACTCATGTTCTATCGGAAAAGTTCTATGTTTGCCGGCCGTCGAAAGTCTTCTTCTTCACAGCTGAAATCTCTTAAATTTCTTAGTAGAAACTGTAACCCACGTTGACTTTTGCGGGTATAATGGAAGGAGTAGACCACAATTTTCGTAGAAGGAAAATATTAAACATTTTTTACTTCTTTCCAAAACCATAACCCACGAAATTTTACATTTATATTTTTGTTTTAAATCATCCACTTCTTTCCAAAACCATCACCCACAAAATTTTCTATTTATATTTTTGTTTTAAATCATCCACTTCTTTTCAAAATCGTCACCCACAAAATTTTCTATTTGTATATTTGTTTTAAATCAATTAAATAATAGAAATGAGTATTAAAGTAATTTGGACATACATTTGTGTAATATATAGGTCTATTTAGGACATAGGTGAAATTTATTAGAAATTTGAGCCTTTCATATAATATCATATAGCAATTTAGGTCATCTTAGTTAAAGACCCTAAAAATAACCTATTAAAAATTGTAAAATTAATAAGCAAAGCTTTTATTTTATTATTGTTGTTTTGAAAACTTATTAAAAAAAAATTATTGGTTTGAAACTAATTGGAAATATATAGCTATTCAGAAGTTATTTGAAAATAAATAAATAAATAAATCTTAAGTGGGTGAGTTGTGCACTCACACTCATTATTTGAATAAATAAATAAATAAGGTCGAGCATTCAATGCAATGCTCGACCTACCTCTTACCTCTCCAAAGTTTGGCCATAGATGTAGAGGGCATGCATGTTGTGTCGGGCGTTGTGTTGTCATTTCGGTAGGGGGTAGAGAAAGTCTCAAGACTCATTCTTTTCCCTTTAAAACCCCAGAAATCCCTCTCATTTCTCACCTCTCGGTATCCCTCTGAAAATCCTTCCCTCAACTTCTATCTCTCTACTTCCAAGCCTCCATTCCCTCGTTTTGAAATGTTTATGAGTATATATTTTTTTTTAACTAAATCCTTTTGTAAATATGTATATTATAATATATATTCTCAAATTATTTTTCTTTTTGCAGTTCGTTTATCACATTACTATTTTGTTGAGAGATGAAGATTAGAGACACATACATTTCACATGCCGACTGAAGAAAGTTTTGATGGGATTACCCTTTGATGGTAGCCCATTACCGGTAAGAGCCATAATGATTGGTTGCATCTTTGGCAAGTGTGTTACTCAGTGTGATCCTACCTGCTGAATAATTGAGGTTCAAGATTAAGTTTAACATTGCTAGGAACAAAATTTCCTAGATTGGCTAACGATGCAAATGAGGACACTATCATAAGATATGCTCATGCATATATATTACAGTTGATGGGTGGAAGTATGTTTGCAGATAAATCAACTTGTTATGTGCACCTAATGTTGCCATTCTTAGCTAATCTGCATGAAACGAGGCAATATTCTTGGGGTGAAGATTGCTTGGCATGATTCTACAGACAATTATGCAAGACATCAAAATAAGGTATTCGTGATACTGTTGGACCATCAATACTTTTACAAATATGAACTTGAGAACGATTTCCAATAGTCACTCCACATCTCCTACATGTCAATGATCATCAATTACACGGATGGACTTTTTGTTTACGGTATGATTTTTTAAAAAATTAATTTTGATCAACCATAATTTTTATGTAGTTAATTTAAAATCTAAAATATTAATTGAACAATACAGGTGGAGAGATCAATTGTGTGACCAGGTCAGCTACACATGTAGTGTCTTAGTATAATAGGTATATATTTGATCTTCTTCATCCTGATTAGGTATGTCATGCTGAACTTGAATGTTAAGTTCCATATTATTTGTTTCATATAATATGTTGTGTTTCAAATTATTTAGGAGTCGTCCAAAGTTGTCATGGATAGTTTATCCAATTTTTGTACGAATCGCTATGACATATGTGCGACGATTAGTCTTATCATATGTTTTCACATTGGTGAGTGACATCATTCTGATAGAACACTCATACAATTTGGTCTTAAACAAAATGTTCCACTCGACTATAATATTGAAACACTTTTGCACAACGTTGACGTGAGAACTACTGATTGGTGTGATAGAGTTGCCCATTCGATGATGCAATAGCTAAATCGCAGAAGATTTATTGCTATAGGACCTCCAATTGAGCAATTTTATGTGGATGTAACTCAAGGCTATGAAACCTCCAATTGAGCAAAATATTACGAGGCTCTATATCACGCGACTAATAGTTGTTGTGGGACATCTAATACATATTTAAATATTGTCTAATTATTTTTAGTATAAATTTATTTTGAATATTTTCTAATTCATTTTAATATTTCATAGAGGTCGAACAATAGTGACTTTGGGATGTTGTAGATGATCCACAACAGGTTCTAGATATATGCAACAATAATGAGCAGTTCATGGATAAAATACACTATATGTACGATGTACCTATTGTACCCGCACTAGTTCAAAGGAGATGTGCTCGAGTGCAAGAGCCTGTGAATTGGAAGAAGTTGACTAGCATGTGGAAGAAGTGCCTCTTGTGACACAAACACATAGTGATATTGGTTATGTTAATCCAATAATGATGATACCAGCAATTGGAATGAGATATTTTGATTCAGGAGTTGATCAATCGCCAAACTTCAAAACAAAATATTATAATACAAAGGTAGTTTCATCATCATCATCAAATTTTGGACAAGGATACTATGATTTATAGACCGATCCATCTTCTTTATACATGCATGGACACGGGCGCGATCGTGGAAAACATAACAAATATTTGTAATATGAGCACCTATATTAGTTCTCAAGCAACCTGAGGATAAAAAACAACAAGAGAATCAGGGACTAGAGTAACAAAGACTTCAGAGTCGACGAAGAAAATCAACTAGAAATCGGTGACGTCTAAGTTGTGGAACACATTATTATTATTATTATTTTAATTTTTCATTGAATGAAAATTGTTAAACTATTGTATTAGACATTCTACTTTATATTTAATTATTTTTCAATTACAAGAAATTAATAAAAAATTATAGCTTTCAATTGATACCAAACGAATAGATTACAATGGTAAATATCCACATAGAATGACATTAATATAAACTGAATAAATTACTAACATTAAATTGCACACTGGGATAATGAAATTTTGATTAATGGTTGATCATTACAAATCTATTCATGTCAAATAACAAACGTAAAAATTAATTAGAAAATTTGAAAATACAAATAACACTCATTCTTAATAAATTTCAATAACAATTAAATTGGTGTGCACACTTAATTTACACGGGAGAGAGAGGAAACCGTTCCACCTCCAAACGGCAATAACCAACCGACGGCTAGACATTTACACTACCAATCATAACCTTCACACTTACATTTTCTCACCTTCCACCCTCTTCCCTTACCCACCGTCTTCTTCTTACTTCATCTCATTAAATTCTTCTCATCTTCATACTCCTCAGTTCTAAACCCTCTCTCTATCCTTTTCTACCTTAAACCATGTCTTTTTCAAAACAATTCTCGCGATATTGCCAAGTTGAAAAGAAAGAATTTACCCTGTCACTTGACAAAAAAACAAAAAGCATCATATTCCTGATCACTGAAATCAGACCCTACAAATCTTTCTCAATAGTGACATATCCAAAGGAAGTGGATTGGCTGAAAAAAGCTTTTAAAGCTCTGATCAACACACCAAAAACAAACCGTTTCTTTTAGGAAACTATAGGAAATGGACATTGCATGTGGTTGAGTAAGACATAGAACAGAAAAGGAAACTTAGCTTAAGTTTTCAGAGTTTATGACAGAGGTAGGAAAGGTTGTCTTTTGATTTCAGAGGGCATTAATCGTACTAGGTGGAACTCTTTCTTAAACATGCTCTCCTACAAGACTGCAACGTAATCAAAAAAACATTTATACAGGCCAGACAAGCAGAGAAGCTTACTATTATTCTACATTAGATTCATCAACAGACAAAAGTAATAAAAGATGATCTTATGCTAAGGTACTATCTACTGAAAGTTCAAGCTATGATAGCTCAACTAAAAGTGAAAAAATAAAAGACTCTGACTCTGATGAAAGTGAAAAGGCACTAAAGATTGGGGAATGCGAAGCAAACATTGACAGGGAAAAAACAATGGTCATCATTAGAAGGTATTTACATGATGATTGGGACAATTTTTTGAAACACTTAGAAGACAGAATGAAACTAATTTCACTTATCAACCTTTTCACGTGGAGAAAGCCCTTATTTGTCTCAAAGATAAGGAACAAGCGAGACTACTGTGCGACAACAAAGACTAGAATACAGTAGGCAAGTTCTGTGTTAAATTTGAAGAATGGTTGAAAGACATTCATGCATGTCCAAAACTTGTCCCTAGCTATAGAGGTTGGACACGTTTTAGAGGTTTGTCACTATCCGCTTGGAATATGAATTATTTTACACAAGTTGGTGATGCATATGGAGGTTTATCCAAGAAAGCTTAGTCTGTCTAATAAATAATGAAGATGAAGATGGAAGAGATGATAGCTGGTTAGGGAAAAAAGATATCAGTGAGAAAGAATTCAAGAAACAACTTGTGGTGTGGCTTAAAGACAACGATCTTAAACTTGCTCCTGCTTACTGCACAATTCCTAGCACATCATGGACTCATTTGCAAGGTGAAAACAAAGATGAATCTAATGTTGAGCCATCGGGGTTAAATAGTTCTCCATGAAAATTATGTCCTGAAATGTAAGAGGGTTTGGCTCTTCCCACAAAAGAGCCCAAATAAAACATGAAATTTCCTTTTACTCCCCTAACTTTGTTTGCTTGACTGAATCTAAACTTTTATCTGTTAACCAAGCTTTGATTAAATTCTTATGGAGTTCTATTAACATAAAATGGATCACTAAACAAGCTGAAGGCAAGTCAGGTGGCATATTATTTATGTGGGATGATATCAAACATAAAGTTATTAACTATGTTGAAGGCTCCATCACTATCTTTGCTAATATCCCTAAATCTGATGGCTATAATTGTGGTTTACTGTAGTTTATGGCCTTGTCAATAGAAAAAAGAAAAAGACCTTTTGGGTAGAACTTACTAATCTTGCATCTGTTTGTGGCCCAAATTAACTAATTGGAGGCGATTGTATGTATGTGGTTAGATGGAGTAATGAAACTTCATCCACAAATCCGACCAGATATAGCATGAATAAGTTCAACTCTTTTATACAAAGAATAAATTTTATTGGTCCTTCTTTCATATATAGAAAATTTACTTGGTCTTACCTCAGAGACCAACATGTGCTATCTCGCCTTAACCACTTTTTATACTCTACTCATTGGGAAAACAGATTCACCAACCATTATAGCAAGCTATTGACTAGAGTCACATCTAGATCATTATCCAATTGTTCTTGAGAAAACAAATCTTAATTGCTGATAAAAGCCTTTCTAGCAATATACAAAGGTGATGAGACAACTCTTTTCAAGATGGTCATCATGGATATTCTTTTATGTGTAGGCTTAAGCAAATTACTAAAAATGTTAAAGATGGACAATTTGAGAAAAAGATTGCTTCTGATCATGAAATCAATCAGTGGAAAACAAAGATTGAGAAAATTGATGGTTTAGAATCACACAACTTAATGTCTGAAGTTCACAGTGATAGAAGAAAAGCTCTAAAAGCAAATCTCACCTCCTACATTATTAAAGAAGTCCAATATTGGGCTCAAAGAGCTAAAAAGTTATGGCTTAATGAAAGTGATGAAAATACCAGCTTTTTCCACAAAGGTTGCACTGCTAGAAGAACAAGAAATCAAATTTCTAAAATATTTGATGTTCACGATTCTTGCTTTAACACAAATGAGGGCATTGAGAAAGTTTTCATAAAACTCTTTAGTTGTATATACACCTCTAGTAGCCTCCTCACTACATTAATAATCTTGACTGGCAGCCTCTGAAAGTTTTCTTCCTTCATTGTTCCTTTTTCTAATCATGAAATTAAAGCATCTCTTAACTCCTTCGATAGCAACAAAGCTCCAGGGTCCTGATGATTCATACTTGAATTTTACAAAAAGTTCTAAAACATCTTTAAGCCAAACTTATTGGAGGTGTTCCATGACTTTTTAAAAAATGGTGTATTAAACAGAAACATGAATGCTACATATATCACGCTAATTGTTAAAAAGGAGAAATGCAAGCTTTCATCTGACTACAGGTCTATTAGTCAAACCACTTTCCTCTACAAAATCATTGCTAAAACGATAACATCTTCATGCCTATTAATGGGAGACAAACCACTGATGCTATCCTTATTGCCAATGAGACTATTGACTATTGGAAAATAAAAACGACAAAAGGTTTTGTTATAAAGCTAGACATTGAAAAGGCCTTCGATAAAATCAGTTGGAAGTTTATAGACTTCATGCTCAAGAAGAAACACTTTCCTGAAAAATGGAGAAACTGGATAAAATTTTGAATATCCACCGTGCAGTACTCAGTGCTCATAAATAGCAAACCTCGTGGAAGAATCAGACCAAAGATAGACATTGGACAAGGAAATCCTATCTCTCGCTTTATCTTTGTCATTGCTATGGACTATCTTAGCAGAAAACTCCAACATCTTGAACAAACAAACAAAATCAAAGGTATTGTGATAAATGATGTCAATCTAACTCATCTACTCTTTGCATATGGCATTCTTCTCTTTGTTGAGGACAATGATGATTTCATGAGAAACCTTCAATTTGCTATCCACCTCTATGAAGATGCTATTAGGCTCAACATCAACCTACCCGAGTTACCATATCACCAATAAATGTGTCAAAAGATAGAACTGATCTTCTTGCTAAAAGTTGGGGTCTAAACACCCAATTTCTCCCTTTCTCTTCCCTTGGTATGCCTCTTGGAGAAAAGCCTAGAACACTATCTTTCTGAGATAAAATTACTGAAAAAGTCCACAAAAAACTCAGCAATTGGAAATATGCATACATATCTAAATGTGGTAGACTCACCCTGATCAATTCTTCTTTTTCCAGCCTACCTATATATAACAGCTCTCTATCTTCAAAGCTCCTCAATTTCTTACAAGAAAATTGAAAAATACTGGAGGGAATTCCTTTGGAGAGGTAACTTTGATGATCAATGCATTATTGCTAATAAAAGAAAAAGCTGAATCCAATTAGGTGGTCCATTTTCACTGCCTCTAAAGATAAAGGAGGTCTTGGGCTCTCTCCAATTGCTGACACCAACTTTTCTCTATTGACTAAATGGCTATAGAGATACCACTTAGAACTAAAAGCTTTATGGAGGACCTTCATTGATGCAAAGTACACAAAAATCCACATTGACGGTATCCCCTCCACGGCTAGGTATAGCAGCCTAAATGCTCCTTGGAGATCGATTTGCAAAGGTATTGATTGGTTTAATGCACAAATCAAATGGAAAGTCAACAATGGGAGATACTTATCTTTCTAGCATAGCGGTTGGAATAACCATTGCCCTCTTAGCCTCTCTGTTCCAAGACTCTATGCTCTTTCACAAATTAAAAATGGATCAATCAGGGATGTGTGGAATAAAGAGTTAAATGACTGAGATATCAATTCAAGAAGACCCCATGTGATAGAGAACTCAACTTATAGTGATCCACAAAAGCTAGTTTTCCTTCAAATTTTTATCACAGCGGCATGGATACTCGCTTATGGAAATTAAATAGTAATGGTTCTTTCTCCACGATGTCTGTTAAGCTTGCTATACACAATTCAATATTTGATAAAGGAGATGCCTCTTTATATAGACTACTGTGGAAATCCAAAATTCCCAAAAAAATGTAAGTATTTTATAAGGTCTGAGTTGCATGAGGAAGTTCTCACTGTTGAGATGATTCAAAGAAAACTAAAGAATCTATGCCTCAACCCAAATGGGTGTGCTATGTGCAAAAAGGATAATGAATCTTCTAATCATCTTTTCTTCTCATACCCCACTACACAGTTCTTATGGAACATGGTAGATGCACTACTGGGATGGATAAACCCTTATCAATGCCTTAAAGACCTTTGTGAATTCATATGTTCTATTAACACCAAAGTTCAAAAAGGTTTGATTCGTTTTAATTTGATGGTGGTAATTGTCATTTGGTCAATTTGATTGGAAAGGAACAAGAGCATTTTCAATAATAGCAAAGCAAGCACAATCAACATATGGTAAGACATCTGTAACTTCACCGAACTTTGGTCATCAAAAAGCAAGTTATTTTTCAATTATTCTCCATATGTCATTGCACTAAACACAAGTTCTTTTATTTGATTTTTATTTCTTTGATGGGTTTATGTTCAACTCTTTTTTATCTTAAACTTTCTTTGTATCCCCAAGCTTTAATGAATATATTTGAATGCAATGATGAGAGTCTTAAAAGGATGTCCACTTACTAAGAATAGTTGGGTGCACCTACTAATCACCCAACTGTATTCTTTTTTGAAAAAATAGCAATTAAATTGTACCAATTTTCTATATTAAAAAAAAAAACATGAATGATTGCATGTTTTTTCGTTAGAAGGAGAAAAATAAATTGTATTAAATTAAAAAAATAAGACGGTTGAATTTTACCTACAATTAAAATAAAAATAAAATAAAATTCAAATGGAATAAAAAAATTAAATTTTAATTAAAATTTAAAAATAATAAGTTTGGTTGAAATAAAGAAGATATGGTCGAGTCTTCAAAACTCAACCAAAGGGACAAAAAATAAAGATATTTCAATAATCCTTACTATATTAAAAGTGGCTTAGGCAGAGAATCATTTTTGGACAATTGTACCCTTTGTCAAATTCTAAATTTACAATATTACACTACGTGTTAATGTCAATTGAAAGTTATTGTTTTAAATTTATAAAAAAAGTCATGTATTGTCATTTTGTTGTATTAATGTCAACCTTATGTTATTGTCATTTAATTTATCTTTTTTTTAAAAAAATAACGAAAGAAAACTACACATCTCTTCTTATGTTGTTTGTAATAAATAATCATTTTAATTTATCTTTCAATATTTGTTCCATTATAATATAATAATAGGCAAATATAAATTTATAATAAATAGAGAAGGGAGAAAGTCATCCACATATAGCCAACTAAACAATCATTATGTGGGTGAATAATCTTTTCATTTAACTTTATTTGTAACCATTTGCACTCAAACAAAACAAGTTTGGTTTCCAAATTTCATAACTTAAAAAATATAAGTTGTTTATACAGAGGAAATAAATAAGTGGTAACATTTTGTAAGAAATAAATATGTATGATTATTATAATAAAAATTTTGCCTTTTAAAATTTCATAAGAAAAACCACGTTATGTTATGATTCAATTTTAGTATAAATATAGATGCATCTTTTGAGTTAAATTTTTTATCTAAAGTTTTTGTTGCTTTCTAGTTTTATCTACTCATTCTTTATATCAACTGAAAGAAAAAATCAATATAAGATAATGCTAATATTTACATTTTGTTGCATTCTATTGTTTTGTAAGCTAACTTTTATTTTCACTTTAAAAATGTACACTTAAGTGAGCATACCCTAATACGAGGTTTGAAACCTTTCTAAAACAATTGGAGCCTCAAATGGAGTGTTTTTCGTAAAACCAGTGTTGAAAAATATAAAACTAAGAAGAGAGATGTTAGAGATATTGAAACTTATTGTCATAGATGAAGAGGTAATCATATATATTTGTTAAAGGTTAATTTTCATAAATATAACAAAACACAAAAATATTTATTGCCCGTGTAACAAAATTAAAAAGCCTATGAAGCCAGTAAATTTTTTTCATAAATTCCAAATTTTCCCTTGATATTGCAAATGATTCGACTTACTTCTCTTTCTTCTTCTTTCTTGCGATTTATTCATCTTCTCTTCCACATATTTATTCAGCTCTTTTTCTAGATTTTATTTCTTCTATTTTGATTCATCTTATTTTTCTTTCTTTCTTTCTTCATATTCTCTTTCTTTCTTACAGCCCCTCTTCCAGAATATCAAAATTATTTAATTATCACTTTGATATGATCTAAATGATTGTTTACCTAATCAACAGATTGTTTAGATTTGAAGTCTTTTTTCCATCGTTTAAAAAAACTACATGATCTTGTGAATATGATCTAAACGATCACTTACCTAGATAATACGATCGTTTAACATGATCAACACGATTGTTTAAATTTGAAGCCCTTTTCTCATTATTTAAAAAGAACTACACAATCGTGTGGATATGATATAAACGATCACTTATCATGATCAACACGATTGTTTAACGTGGTCAACACAATCATTTAGATTTGGAGTATTTTTCTCATTGTTAGAAAGAACTACGTGATTGTGTTGATACTACCTATACAATCGTGTATCCTTGTCTACACGATCAGATAACATGATTGTTTAGAAGAAGAATTACATGTGCTCATATTAATTAATCATGTGTTGATTGAGGCATTTTTTGTATTTACCATTGCGGGTCTGTAAGCTTTTTTTTTGGTTTTCAAAATTTTTCTATTCAATATAAATATTTTGTCGGTTTATTATACTTTTGAAAAGAACTCTTTGTTAAATTTAATTGTTTATCACTTCCTTCTTAATTCTAATGTAATTGTTAATAATATTATTTATTAAGATTTAAATATCATTTATTTTTTAAGTTTCTCACATTTGTTACTTAAACCTATATTTATACAACAATTTACTTAATATACAAAGTGTAATATGTTTTCTTTTTCAGGCAACAAAAACTCCGCTTAGTCTATACAATGATTTGATCAAAAAGTTCAATGATGTTATACAAGAAAGAAAATATTATAAAATTCAAATATTCGAAATGTAACAAAAAAAACATTGTATATAAAGAAATGGTTGGTTTTAATAAATATAACAAACTGACAAAATATTTACGGCTCGTGTAACATAATGAAAAATGCATGAAATTGTCCATTTTTAAAAAATATTTCAGGTTTGTCATTCCTTTTCATCGTCTTTCTTCTTTTCCTCTTTTGCAATTTTTTTCTTTCCATCGTCTTTTTTTGCATATTTTAAAAATATTTTAGTTTGCTCTCGTTTCCATCTTCTTTCTTCTATAATTTTCTTTTATTTTTTTCACCGTCGTGTATCAAATATAAAAAATCTATTTTTATTATTATTTTTTCAAACTGTTATTTGATTGTTTAAGATTGTAGGCCAAATATAAAATCTAAACGAAAACGATTAAATCTAAACGATTTGGTAGTAAAGAATACCTAAATCTAAACAATAATTTATCAAAATGGACAATTAATCAAAATTTATATTTATCATTGTGGGGTGTTTCCATTTTGAGTTTAGTGTAAATATTTTGAGTGTTTATTATATTTTTTAAAAGAGCCCTCAAGAAATATTCATTTGAGCTTTATTATGCATTTTTGTTATTTTTAAAATTTACTAATGTTACTAACAAAAGTTCTGACTTGCAATGCAAAGTTGTTTAGTTATGTAGCAAAGTTTAAGAAACTGTTGTATTAATATAAATTTTCCTTTAAATTCTACTTATTTAAAAAAAGAAAAAAAAGATCTTATCCTAACAATCAGAAACAGAAGTTAGTGTTTCCCTTTCTCGCGATTCCTGAAAATGGCCGTAATCCTCGACTCCTTCCTACCTTCAATTCAAACACTGAGTTCTTCATTTCGGCAAAGGATTCCCAGCACTTCTTCTACGCGGTGGCCTATGAATTCATTCCCCAAATGTTGCTCTGGATCTCAATTGGTAATTCTTCAC
>JBBPDI010000015.1:9878660-9896701 GCA_037974545.1 Cucumis variabilis | reverse complement strand
GTTTTAGACCGTGCATCTGCTGCCTTATTTTGCAATCCCAGTTGGTAGAGAATCTCAAAATGATACCCTAATAGTTTTAGACCGTGCATCTGCTGCCTTATTTTGCAATCCCAGTTGGTAGAGAATCTCAAAATGATACCCTAATAGTTTCATAAGTCATTATTAGAACTGGGATTCGACTTCTCGTTACTCAGTCAGAAATTTCAATGCTTTCTAGTAAGAAATTATTGTAAATTTTCATACCAATAAGTAGTAATGCCATCTCTACACATCCATTACTATAGCTATAAGTTCCCTCTCATAAATGGATTTGGCTTTGGAATGGAGGGCTAATTTTTGGCTGAAGTATGCTATTGGTTTTCCATCTTGAGATAACACTACTCCAAGGCATCTGTCTCTATCTCAAAGGCTAGTGAAAAGTTCGACTGAGCTAAAATTGGAAAAGAAAGCATGGCCCTCTTGAGCACTTTGAAAGCTTAAGTAGCTTTATCATCCCATCGGAAAGCTTTTTTTTTTTTGTAGGAGCTTGATAGGGGAATTGTAATATCCTGTCAGCCCAAAAAATACCATAAGCTCTATCACATCTTTCGGCACAGCCCAAATGACCATTGCCTTGATCTTTTCTCCATTGGCTTCCACCGATTTGCTTGATATTCAATGCCCCAAATAGTGTATCCTCAAGTGCCCGAAGACACATTTCTTCCAATTAGCAAACAATTTTTTTATCCATTAGGATATTAAAACAACTCCCAAATGCGTCTCATGTGTGGTTACATCAGCATTATAGACTAATATATCGTCAAAGAAAACCATAACAAATTGACGAAGGAAAGGTAAAAAAATAAAGCTGATTCATTAATGATTGGAGTGTGGCTTGGGCATTAGTTAATCCAAACGACATCACCAAGAATTCGTAATGGCCTTCATGTGTATGGAAAGCTATATTTTCTATGTCATCTTCTTGCATCCAGATTTGGTGGTAGCCTGAACAGAGGTCTAATTTTGAAAATACAGCAGCTCCCTAAGGTTCATCCAATGGTTCCTCAAGCATTGGAATAGGAAATTTATCGGTGATTATGGCTGGATTCAATTTTCGGTAATCTACACAGAAGCGTCACCCACCATCCTTCTTTTTAACTAATATAGGACTCGAATAAGGGCTTCTACTTGGTTAAATAACTTTGGCTTCCAGCATTTCTGTTACCAGCTTTTCAATTTCTTCCTTTTGAACATATCGATATTTGTAGGGTCTCACATTAATGGGTTTTTGCCTCTCCATGGTGAGTATGTGGTGGTCTATTGCACTTTTCGGTGGAAGTCCTTTGAGTTCCTTAAATATATCCATATATGATTTTAACAAAGCGTGGATCATACAAAAGTCTTCTTCATTCCCTTTCTCCTCTTTTTTCGCTCTCAGTTATCACTACAAGAATTTGGGGTATTGTTGACACCATAGTGCATCGACCAAAAATGGAAAAACACGTTGCCTAAAGTTCACCCGACGTCAGAAACTCCATCGGTAGTACTATGTCGGGGAAGCTTAGTCTGACACGCTAAAGGGACAACATCAGTATGCCTTATTCTCGATGCAATCCACGTTGATGTGTGGCTAATGTCAAAAATGAATTAAACTCGACATCACCTTTGTGCGTTAGATATACGGTTTTATCGAGGCGATGTCAGGAAAGGTTTCCCTCGACGTCATGACAAGAATGTCGGAGGAACCCTTATTTTGACGTAGGTTGTGCATCAGGATAATTTTTTTATTTTTTTATTTTTTTTTGTTATAGCGATGTATTGTTTTTGGTTCCGCTTCTGAAGGTAACAAACAAATTTATAACAAATTATTTATAAAAAATTGCAGTTTATATAATAAAAATTACAATTACGAAATTGGAATGTCTAATAACAATTACAATTAATATTGTTGTTCAAATTGTTCAAAACAATGACATGAAAAGAAGAAAAAAACTACACCTATCTCCAAAAATCTCGCGGACACCAAAAGAAAGAATTCCAAACCTACAAATGACATAAAAGTACAATTATATATATATAATAGATGAGAAATTAAATAAATTAAAAGTTGAAAAATAGGTACCCCAAGCAAAACCTTTTGAGTAGCCTTTAGGTACCCCACGCTCCTCCCTTATTCGTTGTTCTTTAATCAGGCGGTTAGCATTTTCTTCAAGGCTAGCCTTTAGTTCGCTAACGTATCTGAAGTGTATCTGTTTGTCATAAGAGGATAAAGAACTGGAAGCAAAACTATTTCGAAGCTTGGGCTCGAGCCCCCAACCAAAACCTTTTGAGTAGCTTGGCCGTCTACTTAAAACGGTCTTACATATCTCGTTCCTACAGAGTGGTTGAGAACCCTCTGGGGTGGGTTGAGACTGAAGTTCCAACATTTGATTCTGTACAATATAAGTAGTAAGTTGTGAGATGATTAGAATTAAAATAGAAAGTACAATAAAATGTTTTCATAAACATACATGCGCATTTGCTGCTGCTTGTGAAACGAACTCGTCAGTCCTATTGGCATGTGTTTCTCTAAACAACTCAACATAGTCCACTGGATGATTGTGTTCTTTAGCGAGCTCATGTTATTATTGAAGGAATGACTTGGATCCGCTTTTGTGGTTGTAAGGTTGCTTTGCTCTAGCAACCTTGTTAACCCTTGATTGCTCTTAGATTCAAACAACCAAAATGTTACATCCAAACAACAAAAACAAAGTAATGTGAAGTCAATTTAAAGTAGGCGATATAAATCACCTAAAATTATCGAGTCACATAATGGTCGCAAAGAAAATGCCAATCATTCACACAATTCATCAATATCGGTGGTGGGTTTGCACGTGCTTCTTCAAGGGAGCCGAACTGCATGAAATATCGATGGTTGTCCTCTATGAATTCCTTCCACGTGTTGAGCATTTAATGCTTAACAAAATGAGTAAGTGCTTGGTCTTTAAACTCATGCAGGAGCCAATGCTGCAAAGAAAAATACATAAGGATTAGTCTTTTATGTAGGTTTAACATATATATGTTGAGTAATTTACAAACTTATCTGTAGGCCGCCCTTGACGACCTCGATGTACTTTGGAGGTACAACAGCCCATTTGAGGACCTGGATTGCAAATGTGTCTCGCGTTAACACACCAATCGAGCAATTGGAATGGATGTTGTGTGGCGAGATAGGCTTATCCCCTCATGGGATGATTGAAATAGGGATCTTCCCATTTTGTATTACATATCTATCCAAATCCAAGTTCCAACAGTGCTAACGTCTCTTTGGAGTGAGAGTGGGAGAGTGTTGAGGGGCATCTATGAAAAATGAACACTATCAGAAACATAAACTTAATTATCAATTCAGGTGTTTATATGACGAGACTAACTCGAAGTGTTGCTGACCGAAAATGTGATCCTTCATTGTTATTGTTTATGTCATCCAAGTTTAGGAAAATATTTGCCTCATGAATACCGCTTGAAAATGACATAATTCCTGTAGACATAAAAATCAACAAACATCAAACAAATGTGAGTATCGTAAACTAAATGTGTATAGAAGAAAGACTAATGTGTATATGTGAAGAAGAGATTGTTATTCATCGTCGCTTGATCTTCTTTGAGGAGATGATAATTGTTCATCATCATCGTCTATGAAGGCGTCAGTGCTTGTTAGTTTGGACATAATAATTTCGTGTGTGTATAGCGCAAATGCAATACATCACTAAGTAGGATCAATGCGTGTGGTGTGCTCACCACGTCTTTCTGTGTTGCACACTTAATTGTAGGAGAGAAGTCACTAGTCATGATCATAGCATGTAAAATGCTCACTATGTACCTCTTCATCACGTAATACTTAAGTCTGAGTACAAATTTTCCTACTGCTTGTCCAAGTGCAAGCGAAATAGTAGGTTTACCTAGATGATCCAGGGTCAAACACTGGAAATTGTTTATAGACATTAGTTCTAGAGAATTACTCATTAGTTAGAGGATATAAGAATTAATTAAAACTACTAAAGTATAAAAGAATAAGAATCAAGATTAAAACTACTTATGTGCGCCTAGAGAATCTGTAAGGAAAATAAGTGGATGTGAGGTGGAATTGTATGCAGCCTAACTTGTACGCAAGAAAAAGTGAAGGAAGGTCTACACACTATTAGGTGATTAAGCAATTTGAGAGCTTTTATGCGATATAACTTACTCAACCAGCTTATGATTAAGGCGTGCTCCTCTCAGAGTCATTAACCACTACACATAGTCTCATTTTAGTATTTACACAACTAAGTTTGATTAGGCGAGATATATCTAGAAGAATTCACTTATAAAACTTATAGAGCTTCACAATTAAGAACGGCGTTTCTTGGCACCTAATGTTCACACTTGTTCACCTTTTGGAACACAAATGATGGAAGTTATCTCGCAAAGGTAAAGTTTGTTGCCAAACTCCTCCTTGCACACATTAGCCTCATCTTTGCTACTTGCCCTCTCGGGTAAGTGGCAATTGGCACTGGCCAAGCGATGAACAAAGCTCAACTAATGCGATAAGGATTATAAGCTAGATTTCTTATGAAGAACTATCATTGACTTAAACTACTAATAACACTTTGACAAATGAAAAATCAAGAAATGTTGGATTGAAAAGGTATAAACATGTAATATTTATATATATATATATAAAGAATTTAGGCCTGACCCCATTTTACAAGTTAGGAGACAACGGGAGTGTGGATTCTTCCATACTCAGGAGTCGAGTTCTCGCTTTTACAAATGATCGAAGAAGAAGAAGAAAACGTTTACAAACAACAGAGAGGCTATTCCTTTCCGTCACTCTCTAGGGTTTTGGCTTATTCAGGCGTCTGCTTCTAGGATGAAGGAGATGGCTTTATATAGGCAACATTTGGGATGGAACTTCTATTATTTTGAACTTGTCAGCGCCATTCGTCGAAAAGTGTCTGTTGCACGTCACATCAACTCCAGCTCCTACTCTTTGTCTTTTAGTGACCCTTCCTCGCCTGAAAACATTAATCGCTAGATGAGTTCCTTATCGCATAGTTCTTGCCCGAGATGTTTCTTGTTGTTCACTAGTTTTTTTCTTTGTTCATTATCCTGCGTTCAAACATTAAAATCGTGTAAAACAGGCATAATATTTATGTAAGTGTACCAAATACTTATGAGTTTATAACACAAATTGTGTGTTATGATCATCTTCTAATGTATTTTGAGCTCATTATTCTAATAAAAGGAGTTATAATAACAAATATTATACACATTATCACACCCCCAAATTTACGATTGACTTCATCCCTGCATAGAGTGTTATCCTCAATGTGTTCGTCCATACAATGTTCGATAAAAAATCCAATACATTAAGTTGCTCATTCTTAATATCCTTCACTTTTGGCACGTTTCATATACGTTTATTTTGTACCACTTGAACAACTTTCCAATTGGTACCATTTTTTGGGTCCTCGAGGTACAACAGTTGATGTTCCTGGGTTGCGAGAATCATCGGTTCATTAATGAATAAAAAATGAGATGTGTTGATTGATTTATAGCCTAGTTCCACATGTGTCCTATGATTTTTATTGATGTCGATGTCAAACTATCTATACTTGAATAGCAAAGAACATTGTCCAAGTGGATATTGAAAGTGCGACACTTCATCTAAAAGACTGCAAAAATTGTTGTTGGCACCTCTACTACCTTCATCGACTACCATGACTTCACTGTTATGTGAATAGTGTGTCGAAAATCATGCTCCAACCTATAAAATTGTATGCCACCGACAATGCATCCATAGTAAAAGCGAACCTCAAGTGAAGATCCCATTGAGAGTGAGAAGAAATCTTGAAAAATATTTTCTCTCTCATGCATTTCTAGAACCTGAAATTGATGTAAATGAATAATCAATAAAGTATGAAATAAGTATATACCAATTCTCGAATTTATTTACTCTATATACCTGAGCTATGAACCAATCAAAAAATGCTTATTGATGTCTTTTAAAAATGTCAGAAATGCTTTGACCTGACGACGTATCAACCTTAGGTGTTTTTTGATAACGTATAAAAATACACGTTATTGTAGCCTCTTAGATAAAATATTGAGGCCAAAACGCATTAGAGGAATATCAAACACGTATGTAGGTTGAATTTTAAATTCATAATTATTCAGAAATACACTTTATATAAACGTTGTGCTTGTTTTATGTGATTTTTAGTGTCTAAATGCAGGTTTATGAACAAAAGAAGAAATTAGCAAATTGAAGAGTCTCTCGGGAGAAGAATAGGCGAGAAGACCAAATCACAATGCGAGAAGTGATTTACTAGAAGACAAGAATGATAGTTGGAGTTGTGTGATGTTGTATAGCTGCAATCGACGCTGACATACTCAGAAGAATAAAAGTTTTCTGCTGAAAGTTGCTTACAAAAAAACTCCTTCTTTAACAAAGAAAGAGGCTTGAATGAGCCACCTTGAGGGGACACTTGAATGAGTCAAATAAAATTGATATCCTGAGGAGGCCTGAATGGGCCAAAACCTAAAGAGAAAGGCGAAAAAGAATAGCCTTTCCCTTTCCGTTGGCTGTAAAGAGTTTCTTCTTCTTTTTCGATCATGCTGTAAGTGAGAGCTTAGAGTCTGAGTGATGAAGGTTCCATTTCCCATTCCCCCAAATTTGTATTCATTCTCATTCTTCTGTCTTCTTTCCCTTTCTGTATTCTGTGTAATATTTATATAGTTCATATTCTACAATGGCCGAAGACCTACATTCTTTATATGTATATTACATGTTTATACCTTTTCAATCCATTATTTCTCTACTTTTCATCAGTTAATGTGTTATTGATAGTTGAGATTGGTGATAAATTCTTGATACGAAGTTTTGCTTATCAGTTTTATCGCATTAGTTGAGCTATTCTCATCGCTTGGCCAGCGTAAGTCACCAACTACCCGAAAGGTTAAGTAGCAAGGACATGACTAACGCGTACAAGAAAGAGTTTTCTTCATTTGCGAGATAACTTTCATCACTTGTATCTCGAAAGGTGAACGTGTGGGCACTACATGCCAAAGGTTGCTATCCTTAATCGTGAAGTTCTATATGTCTCATAAGTGAACTCTTCTAAATATATCTCGCCTAATCACACTTAGTCATATAGATCCCGAAAGGTGACCTTGTGTGCTGTTTGATGACTCCAAGAGAAGAACGCCTTAATCATAAGCTGGTTGAGTAAATTATTTCGCATCAAGACTACTGCGTTGCTTAATCGTGTTATAATGCATAGACATTCTTTCACACTTTCTCGCAGACAAGTTAGTTTACATATTCATCTCGCATCCATTTTCACCCCTTTACGGATTCTCTAGGTACATTTAAGTAGTGTTATTTCCAGTATTATTCTTTATATTTGTTATTCTTTAATTCTTTTATACCTCTTAGATGATAAGTAAATCCTAGAATTAATATCTTGGACCAATTTTCTGTATTCAACTCTAGATCATTTAGCTAAACCTACTGTTTTGCTTGTACTCAGGCAAGCAGTAGAAAAACTTACACTCAACAAGGATTCAACTCTTATCCAATGAAGAGGTACATAGTGAGCCTCTCGCATAACCAATGACTCATCGCATAGAATCAATCACGCGATACAAAGAGATATAGTCAGCTCCTCGCATGTTGTGAACATGCTCACGTGATTCAGAGAGATATAGTGAGCTCCTCGCATGATGTATTGCCTAGATTAACTATAAGCTCAACATGCTTCACACACTGAGTCCACACATATATAAACCAAAAAGGCAAGCAAGTTTTTGGGAAGCATTTCCTAAAGTACATAATTGTGAGTTTTTGTTTTGACAATAACAAATACTTAAAATAGCGAATGAAGTAGTTGTCATAGTCCGCTATTTCATCTATATTGTTGAGGATGTACCAATGAAAGAGGCGTTTCTCTTCCAGTGATATACTTCGTAAACTTGACACTCTCAATGGTCATACTTTCTAAATGAACACTTCGAACTCATCAATGACCTTATTCTCTAAAATGCTATCAATATTTTGTTCATATATAGTGAATCAGGTCTCAATCCCACTTAGATACCTCAAATAAAAAGTCCTTGATTCGTTCATCAGATATCCTTCTGCAATAGACCCCTTAGGACGTGCTTTGTTCGAACATACTGTTTTAATGCGTGTAGACTTCTTTCAATGTTATACGTCCAACTATAAGAAAACAGACTAGCAACCTTGGTTTCGTATGGTAGGTGAATGGCAAGGTGTACCATTATGCCGAAGAATACAGGTGGAAATATTCTTTCTAATTTGCACAGTATGATTATGAAATCTGCTTGCAATTGGTCCAAATCATTTACTCTTATTGTTCTTGCGCACAAGTCATGAAAAAACTACACAATTAAGTGTAACAGCGGTGTACACATTTTTTGGGAAGTATTCTCGAACACCAAAAGATAAAATTTGATGTAGCAACACATGATCGTTGTGCGTTTCGAGACATGACATTTTCCCATCTCTTTCATTCACACGTCGTGAAATATTAGAAACAAATTCATAAAAAAATTTAACTGATTTTAGGAACTTGTAAAATTCAACTCCTCTTTGCTAGTCAATGTATACCTTGCATGTGGCTTCACCAATCTGTTACCGATTTCTATTAGGGGTAAATCCTTTCTTATTTTTGAATCTTGTAGGTCCAATCGAACATTCGTGATATCCTTGATTTTTCTTTCAATATTTAACAACACGGCGACCAATTTGTCAAAAACATTCTTTTCAATATGCATTACATCAAATTTGTGACGAATTAGTTTTCTATATCATAAGGAAGTTCTAAGAAAATACTTTTCATAGTCCAATTAAGAGCCCTCTTTCTTTTCTTATCTTTTAATGAAGGATGTTTACGCATAACTAGAAACTCCAAGGAATCTAGTTGTTCTGAGATTTCATGCCCATTCATTACCACTGAAGAACCTTACACTCTACTTTTCCATCATGTAGCCTACTTCTACGTCGAACATGGTTCTCTGGAAGATAGCGTCTATGTCCCATGAAAGATATTTTTTTTTCTTATCCCGAACGACGATCTATCCCCCATGCATATGGAACATGCCTGATACTACTTCGTACTCCACCTAGATAAGTTACCATATGATGGGAAGTTATTGATTTTCCACAACAAGACTGCATACAAATAAAAACACTGATCCGTAAGACAATCATACGTACGCACACAAAAAGTCCAAAAATGTTTTAATTTCCCAATCAATGGTTGTATATACACATAAATTTTCCTACCAGGAGATTTTAGATCGAAAATGAGCAATGACATGAAGAAGTCTGACTCTTTCATGCATTTTCATGGTGGCAAATTGTAAGGAATTAGTACCACAAGCCACACACTTTACAAGGTACTCATATGACCGAACATATTAAATTCATATGGAGTTAACCCCAAACAAACATTTTGTGGCTCTAAAGTAAAACCAGAAAATCCAGAATCAAAGTGCTTCCATCCACCTCTGTTTTCACTTGTCTATCCTTATGCCATCTCATGTCAGATGAGCTTTCTTATGATACAAACAAAGCATTGTAATCTTCGTACCAACGAAAAGTGACGCAATACCTTCTGCAAAAAAAAAAATCCCTTTGTTAGTACTAATCTTGTATCGAGACTCACCACAAGTTGGAAAATGATGCAAATCCACGAACTCTTTCCAATAAAATACACAATCGTACTTATAAGCATGAATAGTCTCGTATCTCAGGCTCAAGTCATGTAATTTTCGATTGGCTTCGTAAAATAAATTAGGGATATTGGTACCACACATTAGAAACACACATTTTAATATCTCAAATATCATGTCAAAGGACTTGTTACTCCAACTGTTGAGAACCTTTACATGCATCATCGTAACCAATAAATTTAGGGAGGAAAATTCAGAACAACTAGAAAGCTCTCATTCAATAAATCTTGAAATATGTTTATTGTCTCTTGTTTTATATCTACCCCACTATTAAACTGCATGTCATTCTCCAAACATTTCTCCATTTCTTCTACGTGTTCAATTGGAGTTTGTAGATCAGGAAGGATACCTAACATTTCATTTTCTTTAGGAAAAAAGTTACTGCTAATTCCTTCATCAAAAGGGTTTCTACTGCTAGTTCCTTCATCAAATCTTTGTATATCTCTATGCAAGTTTATGTGCTCTCCATGATACACCCAATCTGTATAGGAGAAAGATATTCCAATAGTTAATAGATTGCGTTCCACACCCTCTAATGATTCCCAATTTGAGTTTATACATCTCTTGCATGGACATCTTGTTTGTCCATAATTATTGATGTGATACTTTGCTGGCTCTAAAAATTGGGACACTCCCCCTCTGTACTTAATTGAGAACTTATTCCAAAGTTTCATCTAACTCATGTCGATCGTTAAAAGCCCTAAGACATAAATAGGTTTGATTAGTCTTATATCTTTACTCTCAAATGCTCCAACTTACTCTCGAACTTACTCCATGAATACGCTATGCTCAATCTCCCAACTTTTACTAAAGTTAAGTTTAAAATTTCCCAACACTTCCAACATACTTTATTAAAAGCTACCTAAGAACCTCCAAAACTACTAACAAATTCAAAACTAATTTTGACATAAAAAGGCTATCATAACTGCAGGATAACCATAAAACAAATCAAATACATAATACTTCAACCTTTTGATAATCTATCTAACATTTCCAAATATTGAAATTGAAATTGAAGTTCATATTTAAATCCAAATCCAAATTCAAATTAAATTAAATATCAAATTCAATCTCAAATTCAAATTACATAACAATTTCAAATTCAATACACTCTCCCCCCCAAATTCAACATAGCCCCCCCTTAAATTCAATATATCTCCCACAAATCTTAACACATTCAAATTATTTATCAATCTCAACGTCAATCTTAAATCCTAAAAACAATTCAAATTCAATACTAAAATCTAGGACTAATTCAGAATATAAATTCTAAAACTATTTTAAAATCTAGATTCTAAGACAAATCCTAAAACTAATTAACTAAACCAAAAGTAAAAGAAAAACACTAAAGAACATGCAAACAATTTCTTTAGTGTTTAAGGGTGACTAAGTCGATTTGAAATTTGTATAAATAAGGGTTCTCAGCCAGATTTAGTATTGTTACTCTAAAAATTTGAAGAGAAAGCTAAAGAACTGAAGTGCTACCAAAGTGACTACGTGAGAAGTGAAAGAAGAGAAGCATTTCAAGTTTAGCTTATCAAGAATGTTTTCATGTTAAAAGCTTTCTTATGAAGTCTTTACTAATTTGAGTTAATTGGTTTCAATTCAAATGTATTAAAAAGATTTATATGTAAAGCTTATATTATGTTTTAAAAGCATGATTTTTTTATGAAATGATGTTCAAACCATTAGTCTACTTCCTACTATAAGCTAACTTTTATGTGCACATAAAGAGTAAAGAAAACCATGTAGGAAAGGATTGTATGGTGAAGTGAAACTGAGCAATGTAGAAAAGGACTGCATTGAGTTTAGCGACTTGAACAACAAGAATGAATTAGTATATTCTCGAATGTTGATGATGAAAAGGCCATCTCAATAGCCTAAACGTGAGATGATGTGTCCTTGCTTAGAGAATGATTTGGAATTCTTGACAAAAGGAATGATTTTGACTAATGTGTGATATGTGAAATGTATATTGATGTGATATGTGAAATGACAATTTTATGCAAAAAGATGAATTCATGTGATTTGTTATGTTAGTGAAATGATATTTACAAAAGGTATTTCACAAAAAGGTTTTCTTAAAACCTCGCTGAGTCTGTTGACTTACATTTTTAAGTTTACTTTCTAGGAATCAGGCGTTAAGGCCAAGTAGGAAAGAAGTGAAGGGCTTGCTAGGTGAGAAGAACGACCAAACATTTAAATTTTAAGTTTAAGTATTGATTGTGTAATTTTGGCTAAGTGGTAATTACATGACTTAAGTTAATAAAAAAATTATTTATATCTTATTCTTTGTGTTAAGATGGTTTTATCGCCTAAGACATATTTTATAAGTTAAGAATAAGAGGCTAGATGATTAAGTAAAACTTAAGGACCTCAAGATTGAGTGTCGTCTTTGGCGTTTAATGTATCAAGGATATTCAAAGTCATATAGTGTCTCTCATAGCAAGCAATGGCTTAAGTGAGGTGGGGTGTGATACCAATGGTTACCTTGAACTTCATGCCTTCAATTATTGGAATTTTTATTTTTTTTTACTATTCGCTCATGAATGAAATTAGGGGTTCCTCACTATCGATCGATAAAACTATACTCCTGTGAATTTCTCCCCTAAATTTAACGATCTCCTTCTTCGAAAATCTCATAATTATCCACAAGGCAATCTCTATTTCTTCATTGATTTCCATGGCCTTCAAATCTACCGTTTTGATCTTCAGATTTTTGGTTTCCCTAAATTCTCCTATTTCAGCTTCTTCGTTCATTATAAACAACATCAAATCAATATTTTCTTGGAGCTTGCATCTATGGTTGTAGGAGTATTTTTCATTGCATCTGAAACAAAGCCCCTTTTCGAGTCTTGGTTGGAATCCGCTATAGTAGAGTCTCTTTAGTGGTGGTTCTTTCTTCATATAATTGTCGCGTACTAGAATGGTGAGATGTTGAACATTGGTTTGTTTGGTTTGGACTTACTAATTCGTGTGTGTGTAACGCTGATGCAATACATCACTAAGTCAGGCCATCACGCATAATGTGCTCACCGTAACTCTCTGTATAAAATGTTTTGATTCTAGGCGATGACTCAAGAGTCATGATCATAACATGTGAAATGCTCATGATGCACCTGTTTAATCGCGTAACACTTAAGTTCTCATTGAGTACAAGTTTTCCTACTACTTGCCTAAGTGCAAGCAAAACAGTAGGTTTACTTGGATGATCCAGGGTCAAACACTGAGAATTGTTGATAGACATTAGTTTTAGTGAATTACTCATTAGTTGGACAGTATAATAATAAACTACAAAGGTATAAAAGAATCAGACCAAGATTAAACTACTTATGTACACCTAAAAAATCTGTTAAGGAGGGTAAAATGAATGCGAAATGAAATTGTATGCGAAATAACTTGTATGTGAGAAAGAGTGAAGGAAGGTTTTCGCGCCATTAGGCGATTAAGAAATGCAAGTGTTTTGATGTGATTTAAGTTACTCAACCAGTTTATGATTAAGGAATGCTCCTCTCATAGTCATTGAACGCCACACATAGTCTCCTTTCAGGATCTATATGACTAAGTTGGATTAGGTGAGATATATCTAGAAGTATTCACTTATCAAAAGCCAAGCTTTCGTTTTTACTACTGATCAGAGAAGAAGAAGAAACATTTATAGACGGTGGAAAGACTATTCTTTTTCGTCACTCTCTAGGATATTTGGCCTATTCGGGCCTCTTGTGCCCATTCAGGCTTCTCTCTTTTGTAGGTTGATGGAGATGGCTTTATATAGGCAACATTTAGGAGGGAAGCTTCTATCTTTTGAACTTGTCAGCGCCGTCCGTCCAAAAAGTGTCTGTTGCACGTCACATCAGCTCCAACTACCTCTCCTTGTCTTCTAGTGACCTTTCCTCCCATGATAACGTTGTTCCTTGCCAGGAGACGTTAATTGCCAGATGAGTTCCTGGTTGTAGTCCTTCTACGAGATGTTTTCTATAGTTCACTAGTTTCTTTCTTTATTCAATATCTTGCGTTTAGACATTAAAATCATGTGAAACAGGCATAAGACTTATGTGAAGTGCATTTCTAAATACTTATGCATTTACAACAAAAGTTACGCATTCTAATCATCTTCTTGTGCGTTTTAACCTCATTATTCTAATACAATAAGCTATAATAACGAGTATTTATACACGCTATCAAAAATTCCCCTCAAAACCATTAGATCTATCTTTGTCGGTCGTAGGTTGGGTTGGTTTCTTCTCTTGCACCTCTTTTTTCCTAGCCCATGGGCCCTCGATTCACTCATGACTAATTTTAGGGCTACGTTCCGATCATTCACAAGTTGTGCGTCTCTCATACATTCCTCAAGATTTTTTGGGTGACAACTGCGAACATTTGCCTGAAGTTCTGGTTCTAATTCGGGGATGAATGAGTCCATCAACACACTCTTTATCATCTCCGGCAAGGGTGCTAAATAATTTAAAATTTTCTTCAAACATTTTGAGTAAGTACTGTCTTGTTGGATTCTGATAACTCTCTCCCCTAAACTCCGTTCTCCAGTGGACTAAAAATGTTTGAACATCTGCTATTTAAGATCATCCCACGATACCCTTTTCTTTCTATTATTACTTCAACAAAACCAATTAACTTCATCTTGCGCAAAGCCAAAGACCGCAACAAAACCAATTTTTCCCATTCGATAGCTCATTTATTTTGAAAAATGTTCAGCTTTATACACCCAACTTTCTTGACTTTCCCCGCGGATATTGGCATCGCTAACTTCTTGTATTTGTTTCAGTCAAATGATCCTCTTCCCAGGGTACCTTCTTCTATTTTCCCTTTCATCTTGTAGTCAAAACCATCCAACGTGCCTGATTCCTCCCTTCTTTTGCTACTACTATTTTCTTGCTTCTCATTAGTAAGCGTTTCCACACTCATTTTCAAGGCAAGGATAATCTCATTGTTTCCCAACATCTTCTCATGGCTGTCTACATGTTATTCTAATTGCTTTCGAGCCATAGATCTTGTTCTGATTAGGATGAACTCGCTCTGATACCAAATTTGTTAGGGTTTTTAACTTGAAAATCAGTAAAAATCCTAATAAGAGAGAAATAGAGACAATACTTTGTAATATTTATATTTCTAAACATGAGTTCACAATGACGACAAGAACATCAAAGAACAAAAAAAGAAAGTAGAATGTAGAACAATCTCCTTAGAGAAGGTTGGAAACTTCTCCCCGGTAAAAGGTATAGCAACCTTTAGTACAAAACACCTATTTCTCAAAAATCCCTAAAGATTCACTCTACTAACTCATTACTGTAGGGTCCAATCTAGTGAAATCCTCGCTTTCAACAACATTTCTACGTCCCGACTGGTACTATTCCCTTTTTTCCCCTCCTTTTATAAGTGTGTAATATTGGAAGTCTAACACTAACAAAGATCCTCACTTTATTTGTCGATACTTCTAATTTTGATCAATTTGTCAAAGAGATGAAAAGTTGAGTTCATAGTTTCAAACCGAAAAGTCTCATTTCAATTACAACATATTTCCAAACATTCTTTTAACAAGTGGCATGAATAAGGACGAAGTATTGTGTCAAATATTTATGGAGCAGTATCTTTTGCTTCATCTAGACCAAACAAAACATAAATGATCACGGAAGCTCTTTCTTTGCTTGAACATTCATCTTTACTTGTAAGATAGGTTATACCTAGGTAAGTTTATGTTGGAGGAAGTTCCATGATCCAAGTTTATTAATTAAATTACAGCCGAATGTTTTGATATATTGGTGAGTTGGCTTGTCATTCTTCTAGTTGTACAGTTGCTTCTTACATAAAAAGCATATACATAAAAAAAATTGATAAAATTGACTTGTAGTCCACTTCACTTCTGTCCATGGTGGAAAATTTCAAATGTTTTTTCTATCCTATATGATACTGAGTATATGCAATTGTATGGTTTAACAAGCTAATATAACTTTCCAAGAAAGATGAGCTTTGTTTGATGTGCTATTTTTTTCTTCTAATTTTCAACTTTATCTTTCTCAATTTTAAGTTATATTTTCAATATAAGACTTTCATTTTCAAGGAAATCGATTCGGAGAAAAACCATGAGAGAAAGCAAAAAATTATTTTTTAACATCATTCAAACTTTTGTCATTTTTTTAATATTATTTCACCTCAAACCTAATTGATTTTAGTTTTGTTTCTTTTACCATTAACAACTTCTACTTCTACGTCATTTCACCCCAAAATATTTTTAAAACATTATATTATTTAATAAATATTTTTCCATTTTTCTTTAAATTTAAATATGTTCTCTTTCTTTATGATAGTGATGATTAAAAATGGTATTATAACCACATTAAAGCCAAACTCAAAGTTTCTTCAACCGATTGTAACAATTTACATTAATTTCCATCATTTTTATAAATTTTGAAATTTACATAGTCATCCATATTTCCATAAAGTTGAAGGTTCCATCAACCTTCATATTTCAAACCTTACTTAATGAAAACCGTGTTCCATAAACACTACTACAAAACTGGCAATACTTGATGCCTGCAAAGTTAATATTCTTGAACTGTCATGTAAAAGAAAAACGTCAAGAATAATCAAAAGTGAAAAGGCATAATTTTTTATTTTCAATACTTAGACATATTAAAAGCGTCAAGAGTAATTTTAATTACTTGACATTTTTTTATGTCAAGTAATGTGTTTTTCTCCATTTTCTTCTTTCTTTTTTCTCAAAATTTTCATTTTTTTCCAATCTCTAAAATAAATTTTTTTCCTCTTTTTCTCCCCAAAATTCTATTTTTTCTCCCAAATTCTAAAAAGCCCTAATTTCCCCCCAAAAAATCACCTCATCATTTCTTCCATCCACGATTTCTTCATCTTCTTTGTAAACTTCACCAAACGAAAGCTCCACGATTTCTTCACCTTCTTCGTGCGAATCTCCCATTACGCCCAGGCTTCAACACCTTCTTCAACGTCTTTACCGAAAGCTCAAAATGGCCATTCATCGTTTGTCCGTCTGCATTCACCGCCCTAGTCCCTTTCAAGAACACGTTCCCCTCTGTCAAAATCCCTCACTTTCGAAAACACATCAAGTTTCTTATTTTAACTAGTATGTATGTATGAAAAATTTTGTTTAGAGTTTTAATGAAGTTGTTTCTTATTTTAATAAAGTTGCAATACTTGTTGGGATTATATTTTTTGCGTTCATACACAAATGTTCATTCAACTTAAAGGTTTAGTTATATATTCAACTTATTTACAATATCATTAGTTTTGATTAAATTCTTCTAAAGATTTAAAGTACAATACTTGTTGAGGCTGATTCTTCCGCTTTAGCCCTTCTCACATTCTCTCTTAATTCATTTCAATGATGATGATGGACTTTTGGGCAGCAGTGCACCAACAATGAGTAGAGTACATCTTTTAGAGTGCTAGTGAAATTTTTATCTACTACTTCATACACACTGATTTGTTTGTTTTAGTAATTGAAATTAGAAATATATTGTTGTTGGGAGAAGAAATATTTATTGAATTTAAACATTCATTTAGAAGAATCATTTTCCTAGTGGCAGAATTGAATCTTTTAATTGAATTTTAGGATTTTAGATTATGTTAAGGCAATATGGGGGAGGGGGGTCAACTTTTATTGTTGTAGTCTACTTTTGATTTCTAGAAACTTGTTTAGGATTATTTTAAGGCAAATTGTTGCTTTGAATTGAATCTTAAGATTTTAGATCATTATGTTTCTTTGAATTAAATTGTATTGCTTCTTCTTCCATTGATATTGAAATACATAGCTCATACTAATGTGCTCTCCGTTTAGCTTTGATCATATTGTGTTTCTTTAGAAAATAAAATAAGCTATAGGTGATATGTTACTTTGAATTGTTGTAGTTTACTTTTGATTTAGCATAGATAAACTTGTTTTGGATTATGTTAAGGCAATCTACTTATATTCTTTCTATGTAGTGGTAATCAAAGTATTAAAGTAATCAATTCAAATAATCAAAGTATTAACTTCAATATTTTGGGTTTCAAATCAAATTGATACAAAGAGCCTATATAGTCAATTCAAGTCGAATGAAGTGCACATGGATCTTGCTGATTTTTTGGGTGGCCACATTTGATTTATGGTGATTATATTTTGGGTTAGATAGATAAATTTTGTTAATACTAGATATAGGTGTGATATTTTGTTGATATACTTGATATAGCTAGGTGAATTAATTTAATTGATATTTGGTTGATACACTATAGTTTAGTTACATGTATGTATATGG
>JBBPDI010000015.1:9844296-9863603 GCA_037974545.1 Cucumis variabilis | reverse complement strand
TCCAAAATTAAATTTATATAATAAAGTTTGATAAACTTTATATTATAATGTATCACTATACATTAAATTAATTCCCATAATAAATTTGAACATTTCAAATTACAACTAATATAAATAAGCTTAGTACCCTTTATGAGCTAGAAAGGAGACCTAATGGACCTACAGATCAAAAGCTACAGCGATATGAGATTAATTGGCTACACTCATTCACCACATTAATTAATATTCGTTAACTGTGTGTACACTCCACTAAAGACTCACAACTGAACTCTTCTCACTGTAGATATATTTGTGTGTCCATGGATATAGACCAATAACAGTAAATTAGCCCTTCATGAGTGTTTGTAATACCAGCTGAGTGAATTTATCATTTTACCCCTAGGTTACCTCTAATCCTTAAATACCAGTGCTCCTTGAATGAACCACATGTTTATGGTCCTACCAATAAACAGAAACCTCTCTCGTGCCATAGAGAGGGTAAGGGTCATTTGTTCATGTCCTAGAGACACCATTTAAGGGAACACTAATCTACTTACCCTAAAGTAGGAAAGAAGTGAATTCCATCTTGTGTAATTATGTTCCCAGCTCCCTACTCAGTCCTGTCCCTAAAATGATAAGCTTATTGAGTCGGTGATCTGACCACTTTTACCCGTGCAAATCAAAGGATAGTTCCTCGCGAACAAGAGTTCACAATATACTTAAGATTAAGACTAAGTTACCTGGGTCATCCTAATGGAATAGAAACTTAACTAGTTAACGAAATTACATCTAGTGGTTACTATTTTACGGTCCGATCTTATGCAAACTCATTGCATAGAATACCCTCATTCGCATGTCAACTACACGAATGCGTTGGATCATTGTGTTTGTATCAAATACAAAGTGAGTCGTATCCATAGTGTTACCAAGATAAGGTATCCAACTTATCCCTATACTATAGACCCTTTAAGCTGATCTCGAACATTTATCTCTGTATGTGTCTACATACTGTTCAAGATTTGTTAAACAACTTAGGATGTTAGTTTATTGGATTTGGGTTATGAAGACAAAAGTAATAATAAAATCAATAACAATTATTACAATGATAACATTTTATTAATAACGGTCAATGGATTATATTTACAATCTATGAGTTTTAGAACATAAATCTCAACATTATTTGCACATATTGGTTGATTCCACTACTGATGTGAAGGTCGACGAGCCTATACTTAAATTTATCGGGGAAGATACACATTCTTGTGCATATGAAAAGGATACAGTGAAAACTGGTCCTATGTTGATAGAAGTATGTCTTTTGATGATGAGGTGTTCTGACACCTAGGCCGTCTTTTGCCTGAGGTGTTACAGTCATCTAGATTTCATGTTAAGAACAAGTTGTGGGTTAATGATCAAATGATGATTATGAAATGTTACCAAATGTATAATGTTCAAGTATCCAATTTATTAAATGATTTCCAATTATTTGAATGTTTCTATAAGCCAAAGCTTTATGTATAGCTGGTTTAGAAAGCATGTTTTATAAAATGTCACTCACTAAGTATATTGACTTATCCTTTCAAATGATTTCTCACTTTTCAGATATGGTTTGTGCATTCCCTATTGCTGAACTACCGCTATGGGAAATGCTGAACTACCGCTATTGGGTATAAAAATTGTTAAGATTAATAGGAGTTAGTCTTGGATCTATAAGTAAGGTTAGGGTGAACATGCCTATGTTTATGGTTTATGGTTAAAAGTTTTAAACTTGTTAGATAGACCAGCTATGATGCTTAAGTTTCCACTCATGTATCACAACAGTTGCAATTAATAGTCTAAGTTGTTAGCAAAAACATATAGCTTGTGTTGTTGTTCCTTTCAGGCATGATTTGTGGTGTAATCACTAGTTGGGTTAGACACATTAGTTGGTTGGTATGTGTTGTTAAGATATGGTAATGCTTGTCAGCCCCACTCTCGTTTGGAGCTAGGTTAGGGGTTTAGGGAAGGAGCTTCAGGAGGGGGTGTGACAGTGTTGAACCACATATTCCATATATGGACACTATCTTCAAAATGAAACAAGATCCCATTAATACAACCTAGGATGAAGCTGTGGAATCATCTTGAAGCACTTTAAAGGAGGAGACAAAGCATTATCAGGCTGAGTTGATGTAACGTTATAGGAATCCCCATGACCGTCAGACATACCTAAAGTAACTGAGGATGGATTTGAACTGATGAAGCGATAATCACCTTTGGGAGTTGCTACCATTTTGAGCGACACAACCACACTCTAACAAGGCAATAAAAACCACAGTGAACAAAGAAGTTTGAGAGAATAGCAAGATGTACACACTGTGATTCAAAAGAGGGAGCACTAAGCGCTTATATCTTAGAATTTGAAAATATTTTCAAAATATAAGCTTTGTGGGTTGGGTGACCTAATAAAAGCCAAAATGTTGAATATTCAGTTAAAAGCAAATAACCAAAATTAGAATCCTACTCATGGTCTGTAATTGCTATGGACTATACAGACAAACACCAAGCCCAGCTCAAAGAGACTCAAAAGTAACAGCATCCAAAGGGTTTAGTGAGAATATTAGCAAATTAAACTAGGCTATGAACATGCTCCAACATATTCACCTCATTTTCAATGAGTTCGTGAATAAAATAATTTTGAATATCTATATGCTTGATTCTGCTAAGTTGAACAGGATTTTTAGAAATATTTATGACACTCATATTATCACAATATAGAAATGTAGTAAATTGAAGAATTCCATATTCAAATAACATTTGCTTCATAAAAAGCAGCTGTGTACATCTACTCTCAGCTGCAATATACTAAGCTTTAGCAATGGATAAAAAGACATAAATTTATTTCTTGATTAACCAAGCAATAAGGTTATTTTCAAGAAAAAACAACCTCTTGACGTGCTTTTATGATCTTTTGAACAACCTATCCAATCCGCATCATAGTACCTAACAAATGTAGCGTTGCTATCAAACTAATACCAAAGACCATACTAAGATGTGCCAAGAATATATTTTAGAATTATTTTACCTGAAGATGAGACTCCTGAGGAATAGATTAATAATGAGCACAAACACCAACAACATAGGAAAAGTCTAGAGGACTAGCAGTTAAGTATAACAAACTGCTAATCATACTCCATACAAACTTTCATCCACCATCCCACCAGATGAGTCTTTTGAAATTTTAACATGGAAAGCTGTAGAAGTATGCTCAAATTGGGATTTCTCCAGACCAAATTTTTTAACCATGTTCCAAGTGTATTTCTCTTGTGACAAAGAAATGCTATTGTTGTATTATCGGACTTGGAAAACCAGAAAGAAGGCTAATTCTCCAACCATATTCATTTCAAACTCTGATCTCATATGTTCACCGAACCCATTAAGTAAAGACTAAGGTGAACCTTTAAATATTATGTCATCAATATAAATTTGAGCAACCATGAAGGCCATACTTGATCATTTTATAAAGAGAGTCTTATCTGCTCACCATGGTGAATAGCTTTGTTGTGAGAGAAATATAGCCATTTTATCGTACCAGGCTTTGGAAGCTTGCTTGAGCCCATACATAGCTTTGTGCAGCTTATACACGTGATGTGGATGGATATAATCAATGAAGCCTTTGGGTTGTGCCATGAAAACCTCTTCACTCAAATATCTATTAAGGAATTCACTCTTAACATCCATCTAGAAAAGCTTGATCTTACGATTATATGCTAAGCCAAGCAACAGATGAATAGATTCTAGCCTGGCTACGGGAGCAAAAGTTTCTCTAAAATTCACACCTTCTACTTAAAAGTAACTTTAGGCCAACAATCTAGCTTTATTTCTTGTGGTTGTCCTATGCTCATCTGTTTTATTCTTGAAAACAACTTCCTATTGATAATGTTTTCTCCAACAATTTGTGGACCAGCTCACAAACTTGATTTATCTTAAACCGAACCACTTTCTATTGATAATGTAACACGTACTACCAAAGACATGAAAATATTTCACATTTGATCTTCAACCTTTCCAAAGTTGATAATTTGTACATATAATTACTGGACAAAGAGTTGATTGTGGATATGACATACAATATTTAAGGCTTCAACCCAAAAGTAATGAAAGAGTTTTATTCTTTCGGTCCACAACACCATTCTGTTGATGGGTGAAAGGACATGAGAATTCATGAAAAATACTTTTCGTGCAACGTAACTCACTAAACGGTGTAGTCTCAAATTTTCAACCATGATCGCTACGATTTTCACACAATCTCTTTTTCTTGTTCTTGTTGCAGTTAAAGACAAAAAGCATAACAAACTTTGAAGATGTCAAATCTTTCTCGAAGAAACTTCACCCAGGTGTATCGTGAGAAGTCATCAACACATAATAAAAGCATACTTATTTCCACCTAGACTTTCAACTTGGATAGGTCCCATTTGATCCATGTGTAGAAGTTCAAGAATGCAATCGGTAGTACATTGACTAACAATCTTGTGAGTTGCCTTGGCCTATTTACCTATATGACACTTTTCATAAAAGGAATCAGAATTTATCTTTATAGGAGGAATTCCTAGGATAGCTTCAGCACCAAGGACATTTCAAATAGATGAAAGACTTATATGACCAAGTCGCTTATGCCACAACTCAGCATCATTAGATTTAGAAAAATTACACACTAATTGTTTCAAACTTAGATTCTAGGGATATCAATTATCAAACAAACGAGTACCACTCATAACAGTTCATGACACATGTAGAATTAGGGTACAAATTAATCAACACGTCCTATTTTTTGTTCATCGATGAACCAATCATCCTTGCGACGTAGGGACACCAAGTATTTTACATAAAGGACTTAAAAAAATGGTACAAATTAGTGGGTTGTTCAAGTGGTTCAGAATAAATGTATATGGAACATGCCGAAAGTCGATGGTGTTGAGAATGGAAAACTGAATATAGTGGAAATCATTGTCGGACATCATGTCATTGAGATAGTTGAGGATGACACTCTGTGTAGACCCAACGTCGATGCTACAGTTGTTGAAAGACCGATTCGTTCAAACGTTACTGAGGACTTCATAGACGATGAGGATGATCGATTGTCCCTTCAAAGTGAATCAAGCAATGGAAAATGATATTGAAGAACCACGTATCCACATATTTCATTATTTTATGCATTCAGTTTTAGGTACTCGTATTTGTTTAATTAATTTTAGGTTATATGTCTACAGGTACTATGTCTTCATCCTTGAATACTTTTGATGACATGATGCTCTATTTCTCAAGTTCGATAACAAGTTGAACAACCTGAGATCGATAACATCCTCAATGGGTGACACCTCGGGTGAGTGGTAATTTGATGTTAAGTTCGAATAATTACAGTTAGTCACAATTTGTTTCTAACATGACTTTATTTCTACAGGAGAAGTGTCTCAACCCACTCCGACTCTCAAGAGACGTCAATAATCTCAAAACTTGGAGTTGGAGAGGTACGTTCAGAACAATGGTAGAATTCCAATTACCATAGCCCCAAGAGCGGACAAGCCAATATCTCTACATGTTGTACGGTTGAGCAACACCATTGGTGTGTAGGTGAGAAATAAATTTCCATTAAGTAGGTTGATGTTGGGAGATAATACATTGAGGTGGTCAAGGGTAATCTACAGGTAAAATCAACAGTGCATTAGTTTTTCTGTAAAGACATACACATCATTGTGTAAACAAAGCTAACGTCTAATTTTTTTTCCTTTTTAGCACTTTTTCGTGCTTGATTTCAAACGATCAAGCACTTACTAGATTTATTGATCATCAAATGCTCACATATTTGAAAGAGTTCAGGGACGACTATCACATACATTTAAAAAAATACAGTGACCTAGAGCAGGCACATATCAACCCACCTAACATATTGGTAGGACGTGTGAAAGATTATCACTTCCTATACGATCACTACATGAGCGATGCATTTCATGTGAGATCTACAAATTGCAATGGTACGTGTTATTTCATTTAATTTTCTTAACGTGTGTGTACTTTTAACAAATATTTTCATGTAGGAGCAATCATGAACGAAAAAGGTTGCTAGACAGAGCAGCCTTACAATCATAGTAGCGGGTCAAAGTTGTTTCTACAATGATAGTATGATCTCTCTAAAGAACGAGGTCTGTCAGTCGATCGACTAAAATTATTCAGAGAAATCCACGCTTGGAGTGGATAATTCATTTCGTAGGCGGCTGCGGATGCACATGTAAGTTTTAACTTGATTTTGTCTTAATTTTGTATTTATACTTCTCCTTCATAACTTACATAAATTTAATTTGTTGCAAAGTCAAATGTTGGAACTTCAGTCCCAGCCTACCCTAGAGGGTTCTCAACCACTCTCTGAGGATGATATTTGCGAGACCATTTTGGGTAAGCATCCAGGCTACTTAAAAGGTCTTGGTTAAGATACAAAGCTTAACAAGCTCTCTGGATATTTTTTATTTTGAATCTCTCTGCAAGAAGAAAATCTTTCATAAAACAAAGCTTCTCTTTCACCTAACAAAAATTCATAGAAGTCCAGAAACTCTCTATTGATTTTTATATTGAGAATAACGAGAAAGTCTCGCAAGAGTTCTGCTAGTAGTTCTTCAATCACATGTTCGCATTCTACGACAATCGAACAAGCTAAATGCAATCTTTATAAAGTAGCAAAGACTCGAGCTTGAAGAAGATAAATGAATGATTGAAGTGCAAAGAAGGACGTTCGAGCTACAAGCTAAACAAATGAAAGAAATGATGAAGAAGATTGAAGAAATGACTCAGGCACAGAGAGGACCATGAGTCAAGAACTAGCAGTACGTATATTTTAACTTTAATGTTGTTTAGATTGCATTATTAATGAAATTAACATTATATATATCTAAATTTATTTTTTTTCGTTGTAGGTGTGGACCTGTTGAAGTATGGCATCCATGGCCAAATTATATTAATTTCCTTTTTCATGTAATTTTATTCAACAAATTTGGAAGTGTCTTAGAGAATGAAACATTTATTTAATTATAATATAATTTCGATTATGATATATAATTATTTACTAATTTGGTTGTTTAGTTTTTATTTAATTTAAATTGAATTAGAATAAAAAAACTACAATCAAAACAAAAAATTAAAAATTAAAAAAACACCTCGAATTATTATTCTCGACACACAGCTTGTGTCAGGAAATAGGTCTTCCGATGATGCATATAACGTCAGGGATAGTTTACATGATGTAGCATCAGGAAACACCTTCTTCGAATGTTCACTCGAACGTCAGGAGAGTCATCTAGGTTCCCCTACACCATGATGTCATCGACAAAATGCACGTCGGGGAAAGGGTAGTCCTGATGCATCTTTGGACTACATCAGAAATGGGTCTTCTGACACGAATTTTTGGCGTCCTTCTTGTCATTGAAGAGAATGTCTGAAAACATTGTCTCCATACCTTTTGTAATTTTCCCTAATGCCACACTACGTCGGGAAACACCTGACTTCTTGTAGTGGCCCTTCCATCTTTCTCTTCATCACTGTCAACAGTCGACTCATCATTTGATAATGTTCCACCAGGCTCTTCTTCTTCCTTTTTATGAAATATGGGCACTCGACTTGATAATGCCCAAATCCCTTACACTTCCGACACTTAAAACTTTGATCAATTCTTAAAGAATTACTAGTGTTTTTTTTCATGATCTCTTGGTCTGTTTGAAGAATAATAAGATCCAAAGTTGGAGGTGCTATGATCTCTGTTATACTGACCTCTAAAGCTACTAGAACGTTATTAAATTGACGAACAATCTTTGAAGCCTGTTTGGTCAAAAGAGCAATGAAGTTAGCTAAATTGTCATCATTGAGATGCTCTTTGTTGTGTTAAATGTCTTCATCAACCACAAAGTGCAAGACCACCCCCTTACTTCTTCTTTTGTCATTGTTGTTGGGGTTGATGCCCTAAATCTTGTGGTTTTGTAGTTTGTAATTGTATATATTATACAAATATTTATTTATCTAATAAAATGAAGTGTTTTATTTTATTTTGACATTAGTTGCATTAACTCAGAAAACCAATAAACTAACATCCAAGGTTATCTTCTGTAAGCTAAACATGTATGTGGAGACATACAAGTGGATCTTATTTAAGTGATAACCTAAATGGTTTGTAGTAGATGGATAAGGCTTGGTACCTTATCCTGGTGACGCTACAAATATTGCTTTCTTTGTAGTTGTTACAATTGTTCTAAAGTGCTACAAATGATTTGATCCTAATCATTCATGTCAAGACATTAAAGTAGGGGTATTCTATACAAAGAGTTTGTATAAGACCAGACCATGAAATGAATAGTTTCTCTTATTAATACCGTTACTAGTTGAGACTGTATTTCACCAGGATGACCATAGGTGACCTTACCTGAATCCTGAGTGAGTTATGAACTCTTACCTATGAAAGCAGTCCTTTGATTTGCATGGGTGAGAGTGGTCAATGTTGCCGACTCAATAGGCCTACCATTTTGGGGATTCGTCTGATTAGAGAGGTGAGAACACAACTACACAAGAAGGAATTCACTTCTTCTCTATAGATAGAGTAAGTAGAGAAATTGCTCTCTCTTGAGGGCTAATTCCAGGGCTTGAACAATGTGGTGCCATACCCTCTCTTGGTCTGAGAGCAATTCAGTTACAATGGGACTATAATTATTGTTCATTAGAGGAATCAATGGTACTTAAAGAGTTAGATGTAACTATAGGGGGGAAACAATAATTTTTGACCTAGCTGTACTTACGAGCAATTTGTGAAGGGTCATTACACTGTTGATTAGTTATATCTAGTGGACACAAAAATATATCTACAGTAAGAAGAGTGCAACTATTGATCTTTAGTGGAATGACTGATAATTAATGAATAGGGATTAATTTAATTAAAGAGTTTAATTAATTAAATTCTCATTATTGGGACTTCAATTTGTAGGTCCATAAGGTCCCATGTTAACTCAATAAGGATAAATGAGGATCAAATTTATTTTGGTTTAATTTGAAATTTTCAAATAATAATAATAATATGAATGAGATTCATAAATAAACTATAGGTTAAAATTAATATGAATTTGATTTATATTAGAACTATAGATTATATATATTAGAACTATAGATTATATGAGAGTTCTAAACCATTAGTTATATTATATATGATATAATATAAAGTTTATATTATATATTATATGAAATATAATATGTATTAAATTTATATTAAATTTATATTTATTTTATTTTATTAATATATATTTAATTAATAGAATAACTCCCAAGGAAGTTATTCTATGTGATGGAGAGGGAGAGAGTTATTTGATAACTTTTCCACCATCTCTCTTAAGATATATGGTTAAGATACAAATATTAACAAGCTCTCTGGATATTTTTTATTTTGAATCTCTCTGCAAGAATAAAATCTCTCATAAAACAAAGCTTCTCTTTCACCTAACAAAAATTCACAAAAGTCCACAAACTCTCTATTGATTTTTATATTGAGAATAACGAGAAAGACTTTGTGGTGTTTGTAGATTCAACGAATTGTTATTGGGAGATTCTACAAAGGTTAGTTTTCTTTTCTTCTTTTCCTCCATAGAAGCATGTTTAAATGTTTTCTCTGAATTTTGTATGGTTTTCAAGTTGAATTTTCTTTTGCACGACGTTCACACGCTCCCGCTATGGGAATTTCATTCCTTCAATTGTTATCTAGGGTAAGTTCAAAAGTTCTTAAAGAACCAAACAATTCATCCAATTTCAATGTAGCAATATCATTTGCCTCTTCAAAGGTTGTAACTTTCATGTTAAAATTATGTGGTAAGGACTGCAACACCTTCTAGACTAGTTTTGTTTCATAAATTTTCTCTAAAAAAGCCAATGATTCAGCGACATCCAATACTCACACATGTACTCCCCTATCGTTTGATCCTCTGTTTTAGAGATTCAAACTTGGATATTAAAATTTGAATACCTTAGATGTTCCCTCATAGGCAACTTTCACAATCCTATAGGCCTCCTTGGCTGAAGTACATGTATTAATCAATTTGAAGACATTCTAATCTATGCCATAGAAAATTGTGTTGGGGCAAGAGAAATTTCCAGAGAGGCTTCATCCTCCGCACTTGACTAAGATAGTATTTGGTTTAGCTTAGACCTTTTCATTAGCATCAGTTATTGTGGGATGCTCTTATCTAGTCACCACTGCCTTTCAAGTTTTACTATCAATAGACTTTAGAAAAGCAATCATGCTGACCGTCCAATAATTGTAATTTGATCCATCGAGTACTAGAGGCCTAGTGCTAGAGTTACCTTCACGAATAATATCCATAGCTTAACACACAAAACCACCCCTGATACCAAATAAAGTAAAACACACAATTAACTTAATGTCTTAAGCTAACATTAACGCTAATAACTAAAGTAACCGCATGATTAATTGAAAGCAGAAACAATAATAGAACAAAAGAGAATTGGTGACCTAGTTTGATGTCACAATATCTACATTTAGGGGACTTAGACCCATACGAAGAGATTATATATTGCCTTATGACACTACAACAAAAGTCACTTTTAATAACATGCAAGCATATCATTTTATAAAAATATCTATAAAAAGAATAGAAAAAAGACGAAAGGATGAAAAAAAAAGAGGCTGGAGTGGAATTTTTGGCCTAGCGCCTTCTCATATATTTATTGAATAACAATTATTCATCCATTTAATCTCCTTCTCTCACGCATCAAAACCCTTTTCCTCTCTTGCCATTAAACATATCAACCTTTCTTCTTCAACTTCATCACTCTTTCTTCCATTTCAAAACCATTCTTTTCTTTTTCCATTTTTCATGGTTGATTCCCTCTTCTCTACCCTGTTTGATGACATTCTTCTCAACATCTTCTTCAATGAACCTTGGTTCGATTAGCTTGTGTTTCCACCATATTCCTCTATAATTTACAACATCTGTTGGAAAACCAAGTGTTCCAATATCATTCCTTCTCCCGTTGTCAATCTTCTCGTCGACAACTCTATTCTCATTGGTGGATTGACCTCCCTTCACAAACTCCCTGTTTGTTGTCGTGCCATAATGATTTCTCTCCATATTAATTAGGGTCGAAAATAAGAACCTAATAAAATAAACTCTATTCTCGTTGGTGGATTGACCTCACTTCACAAACTCCTAATTTGTTTAAGTTTTGGTTTTTCAGAGATCGTCAGTTGATTCCTTCTCCATTCCAACGATTTTATCTTCCTTATTTCTAGCGATGTCGGTTAGTACTTTCTCAATTTTCCTCTTTTTTCATTGTGTTTGAAGAAGGTTGGGATTGTGGGTGTAGCAAGTTGGTTAGGGAAAATTTTCATTGGGTTAGAGATTTGGACTAGTATTCTGTAGTTTTTCATTGGGTTATGGTGCAATGTGCGCGAAGAGATTAGATCTCTTGTGGTTTACTTTACCGTTTGACTTTCATATTTAAGAGTTTTGTGTAATGTGAAATTTTTCCCATCAGTGTATCAAGAATCGAAATTGATGTTTAAGCAAATGGATCCATTTCTATGGTGACATTAAATCTCTTGAAATGTAGAGTTATGTTTTGATATTAATTTCAGTTTATGATGCATATTCTCTTTGTTCAATTTTAGGCAAACGCTAGGTATTTGTTCTCGTGCAGTGAAACTAAATGGTCTCAAACTACTTATGTAACATTTAAGGACGCGCAAGGGGTAAAGACTGTAGTTCTTTTGTTTGTAATTTTGCTTTGTAGACAATGTTTATACTTTTATAGTAATTATAAGTTTTATACCTATTGGCATTCAAGGATAACAAATTGTGTTTTTCATAATTAAAGTTGCTTAGGTAAACAGGGATACCAGAAAAGTTGAGGCTAAATCGTATATTTCTTTGTCTTTAAACCTGTGTGCTAATTTAGTATATAGGAAGATTTCATCATTTAATATACCCTGCTTTGTTCAAGCTTGGTTGCTAAGTAAGGACAATTAAAATACTTTTACTAAAAGTTAATTGCTAATTTCTAATCCATTTGCATTTTTCAGTTTGAATCTAGTAATGATCCTCTAGAGAGAATCACCACAGCTGAAGCAATGCGAACTCTTATCTGACTTCTCTAGAACCTCTGTAACTTGCATTAGCTCAAAATTTTACTTACTTCTTCTAATAATTTTGGTATTTGGTTATATATATTATTAGTAAATTTTTTATATATATATTATGAAAAAGAGAAGAACAAATTAAAAGATGGATTTTGATGTTTTAAACTTTTGGTAGGTTATTTTAACACCAATCCATTTGGCTTTGGTGATGGAATATGCTTCTGGTGGAGAACTTTTTGAAAAAATTTGCAAATGGGATCATTTTACAGAAGATGAAGTATGATCTAGTAGTTTAAAGCTCATTGTTGCAAATGGTGATGCAATCTGGAAATCATTTATACCTTTTACATTCAATGCTTTTTCTTCATTTTCTTTTTTCCTCTTAAATTTGTTTACCTACTTAATTTCTTCGTTTGGATATACATACATACACAGACATAAATATATTCCCACTAAAGGCACAGAAGTAGAGAGGGATGTCAGTATAGAAGGGTATATGAAAAAAATTATAAGTTTGTATAAAATGTCTGTATGTTCTTAGTTAAGTTGATAATGTTCAAAAACTAGCAAATGAGTCTGTTTTGTGAGGGTCTTGAACATAGTCATATGATCATTTTACATATAAAGCAAATTGAAACATCCTTGTTTTGGATCATTTGTTTCTTTCAGTACTTTTTTAAGTTGGTGGGTAGTAATAATTGGGCATGTCTGGTTAATTAATGATTGTTTGGACTTGATTATTACCATAGAAAAGTAGCAAAGGAGTTCTCTTTGTGAGGAATTTATTTGTAAGTTTTTCAACAAGTTTACATTGTACAACAAGGCAACTATTTAGGAAAAGGGATTTGTTCTAATGTTCAAGTTAAATGCATAGCATTGCTGGTGAAATATATCATAACCATCAAATCACATTGAATTTTTTTTAGCTTAGCTAAGAATTGTTATGTTGTATAAATTTGTTGTTTGATCCTCAATTGTTTGTTCCCTGATTATGTTTCAAAGGTTTTAGAGAAGCATCTCCATAATTATTCCATAGAGGATGGTACTCGTTTAATACGACTACTATCTAGGCCATGAAAAATGTGCTACCTTGAGTTTTTTTTTTTTTTTTTTTTGAAGCAAGTATGACTTATGTTCATAGAAACTCTTTGTTTATGTATTCAAAGAGTGATTATGGGTCTGCCATCCGAAAGTTAAAGCTTCCATTTAAATTATCTTTGTTCAGGTTGTGATTGCAAGGATCCTAAGGTCATACTAAGATGTACAAGTTGGGATGAAGGTCCTCATGTTGTGGCTCAAAGGGTTTTTTATTTTTCTCTTGAATTGAGAGAAGGTTGTTATTTTCTTTTTCTCAACTCATTTGTTTGTCTTATTTATTTTTTCAATAGACTTTACGCTGCTTTATCTCCCTCATTTTGTAAAGTGACTCATGTTTACAAGACTTGTAGGAATTTTTGTTATGAACACTACTTTTGCCTAAATGTAACTTCTTGATGTAACTTAATATGACACTATCGAAGTTTCTTAACATATATTTCTTGTAGTGTTTCATGCTCAAACTATTTATGAAACTATTGTAGTGTTTCTTGATATATATTTCTTGTAACTTCATGATATAAGAGTTGAGTTCCGCTGCAATCTTCTTAAAGCTATTATCATAGGATGGTTGATTTTAAATAATTCTTACAAATATTATCACTAACTTGGTAGGAAGTGGAAGAACTCATAGGGCTAGCACTAGAGCAAGTCTTACTCAAATGGATGGATTTTCATCTAGGAGAAGCTAACTATGAGAAACAAGTTACAAACGTTTCATCAAATGTGAAGGTTAGCCCACTAATTGTATATATTGCACATAATACTCTATAATTGATTCACGCTTTAGTAGTTCTGAATAGATTCTTGATTATAAAAGCTATGTTCCTTTCAGTACCTTTACATTTCATTTATGAATGGATTTTAGATGTTTGGTCATTTGGATATAGTTAGATATGTTCTCTTTTCAATCATGAAAGTAATTGTCTTAGTTAGATCCATTCCTTTTGTCCTTTTTGCCTTAGCTTCCATGTGAAATGTGACCTCCTTGAGCATGGTTTACCAATTTTCTAACTTCTGTCAATTCTTGATTTTGATAATGGCTTTTCTGGAGAAAATTGTATAGTGTGTAAACTATATTCTATGTGGTTGGCTCATTTCAGGACTTAGAGCTGGAACTCAAAATTTTGTGTAACCACATTATTGAAATCTCTGTTAAAGCCCTCACATTAACAAGAGAAATTAGACTCATTGAAATATTTTGAAAAAGTATTTAGTGAGGCTGTGTTTTATATATTGATTACACAATCAAAATTTTCATTTGCAGGATGGAGAGACATATGCTTATTTGCTATGCTCTTGCATCAAAGTTCTCTGGTTCAAATTTTTTCACCACAGATGAGAAATGTCATTTTTTCCATCATGTTTGTTTCATACAAAACCATTTCTAGCAATATTAAAATGCTTAATAAACAATGTTTGACCGCTTGCTTTGTCCAAGGCAATATCAATGTATAGTGTGTGCTCTTTAATGATAAGAATGTCCCATGATGGTCTTTAATGGAGGCCCTATCTGCCAGTCTCAAATTATTTTGTTACTAATTTATTTATGCCTTTATGTGAGTGTGTATAATTTATTTTCTTGCTTCTTTTGTCTCATGGTATGAAAAGCGTACAAACTTCCTTTGAAGATCGGTAGAAAGAGAAAAGTTTTCTTTAAATAATGTTGATTTTTAACCCTCCAGTATTTATTGATGTGCTTTTATCGTTTATTCAAATGGCTGTATTGAGCGTTTACTTCAATTCACGGCTAGAAAAACCTCACCCAAAACCAAACTAAAATAAAAGAAAATAAAGATGATGATCACGAATTATTGAATTTGAAACCATATTAAGCGTTCTTGCAATACTCTTTGAGGATACTGTTCTACACCTATACATGAAAGTGCCCCTTCAATTAAACATTGGCAGAAGCTTTTTCACTAGTTTTATATTTAGTTTGTTTCCCTTAAATAATCTGACTCCCTCCAACATTTTATCATGTCATATCTTTTATATATGAAAGGAAGCCTAAATTTATCATGCTTAATGCCTATTAAGATAATCATCTGCAAAATGTGGTTGTATTCTGAACTTTGTAGATTTCTAGATTTATATGTTCATTTTGTCCTGCAGACTATCAGATTATTCCTTTAAGAATCTAACAGTTTTGCTATTATTATACCTAAACTGAAACTTATAAGACAATATTGTGATGATGTCTTTCAGATTGCTTTTGAGGCTGGCCACCAGAAGGTCTTCTAGATTCTTCTTAACTCTAGTATGTGGATTTGCTATCTATTTTCTTTCCTTCCAATGCCTACTAATTCTAAACTAGAGTAATTTTTGTTGTACATCTTGTGCTCTATGTAACTGCAAAACAATTATTTCTTTGGTGAACTTAGATGATTATTAAGTACAAGAGGTGGAATTTATTTAAGTATTGTTTTTCCTTTAATCCCATCTTTTAAAATTAATCAGTTTGGTCCATTTCCGATATTTTTGTTTGTAACAAATGGGCATAACATGCTATAAAGTCACATATGTTATTGGATGGTATAATATGAGAAAGATAAGGGTAAAAATAGTTACTTCTTACAATTTCAGAGATCAAAATGAGACTTCATATTAATGTATTTATCAATATTTTTTCACCAACTAATTTTGACAAGAGTAGTTTATAATGTTTTGGATCTTGGACAAGCTAACCTCTTCTTATTGTAATTTTAATTATATTGGACTTGGATTTCTTATAATTTTGCTTCAGTGTGAAAAAGTGATTCAAACCGAGTGGTTCTTCAGACCATTGCTAGGAAAGAAAGAAGAATGGTGTATGTGTAATGGGGATTATTTGAACATATCTTTTCTCACTAATTGACAAAAACCAATTTAGGTCATCTAATTCCAACCCCATTCAGCTTGGGTATTGTAGTTATTCTGGTTTTTGCATGAACACTTCTCTTTCCTAAGTACCTACTTCGTATTTACATTTTGCACCTCCACTCAATAAAAAAGTTGTTTGACATTAAAAGAAAACAACTTGGGGGAACTTTTAGGGGTATTAAATACTTTCCATTCTGGCTTATTCTTGGCATGTTTTGTTGTGATTGCATGAAATTTTTTTTATAAGAAAATATCTAGCTAAATGTGGATGCTTTTTTAGGTAAAAATACTTCCTGAATCTTCATCCCTATCATCCACTTCTGTTTTCTTTATTTATAGGTAAATTGATTGGATATTGTTTTATCTACTTAGTCAATTTAGAAAGGAAAAGAGAATATAATGCTTATGAGTTTTCCTAAAGGTGCTTGTTTTATGTTGTTTCTTGTAGGTGAAATATGATGGTGTTTTTTGTTGTTTAGGATACTAGTCCATTCATCCATGGATCAAATTGTCTGTTGCTTGTTCTTAATCCTGACCTGACGCAATGATTATGTTTTTGTTTATCATTTATATGATTTGTCATTGAAGGGCTTGATGGTGAACACTGATGGAATCCTGAACTCGTGGATGTAGTTGAAATCTCTTTGAAGAAAAATTCCAAGCTAGAGAAGGAGCTTCGACTGAATCCATCATGATGAAGGAAAATAATTGTATGAAAGTTTTGTTGGAACATACTTAATTTTGATGATTATATCAAACATTTTGAATGAATATAGTGCTAAATTTTTTTTGTATGTTAGAAATTTTAACATCATTATAATTATTATTGTAGCTTTTGTTGAAATGTGGATTACATCTTTCTTCGCGTAGGCAAATGACTTCTATATATATGTATATGGTTATAATTTGATTTTAAAATATTATTTGCAAAACAAATTATAAAATAAGATAAGTTCATTAACACTAAAATCCATCCTCATTATGATGAATAATGCTAACAAAAATAAGAGACTTTCAATAACATATCTAAAATAGCTATAGAACATCTTTTATAACGTTTTTTTATTGCTATAAAAACTTTTTATTAACTTTTTTTTAAAAAAAAATAATGGAGTTTATATAACATTGAATTAAAGGTATCATATATCAACTTTCTATGGTGCTATTAATAGCTCTACAAAAACGCTATTGAAAGTCAAATACTTTTAATAATGTTGACTATGAGAGCATGTACAAAATGCTACAAAAACAATTTTATAGCACTTTCTCAATATCATTAAAAATGTTATTGAAACGTTTTGATAGCGGTTTTCATTGCAATAAAAAACGCTATCAAAACCTTTTAATAACGTTTTTTTTTCACACAATGAAAAGTATTTATAGCAACAAATATGTGCTATCCCAACAAAAATTTTATAGCGCTTTTTATAGCATAGTAAACACGCTATGGAAAAGTCATGAACTTTCAATAACATCGACTACGACACCATTTTGAAAACGCTATTGAAAGTCAACGATAGCGTTTTTTTTTAAGCTATCGTAACTAAAATTTGTTGTAGTGTGGAATAGTTCATGAGTATAGGATTATTGTCAACTATATAAACATCAACATGATATGGAATAATCTTGTACACTGTCATTCCATGTTTTACAGATACAACTTCTTTGGATTTTTCTATACTCTAAAACCGTCTCACGAACACTAGAGCATGTTCTCCTTGAATGAGATATCATAATGCAACATCATCTGTCAAGCATTTCCCTTACCCTTTACAATCTCTTCACTTCTACTTTCTCAACAACTTTCCATGATAAAGCAAGGTATCACATGGGATGGACTCACCAATATCTGAGACACAACTACCAAGTTTCAATGAGCAATCCCCAAAGATTCATAGCCAAGTTTAGTCGAAAAGCATCCCTCAACAAAGCAGCAACCCCTGCACATAAAAACCCACAACAAGCCGCAAAACCAACCCGAGAAAATCCAACCGAATTCAAAGGACTCAGAACATAATCTCCTGGTTAGTTAGGATAAATAAAAATAATAATCAATTAAGTAAATAAATAAAAGAAATGGGAGCAATCGAACATGAGGAGGTGTTGTATGGGAAAGATAAAAGTTGCAGGAAAGATATACCTAATCATGATGTTTTTTGTTGGGAAGGATGTAAATGACTTAATTGTAATGATTTTTGTTAAGTTCTCTTTGTATGATGCAATGAAACCGTGTTCATTGTTCCTTAATCCTTATTCCATATACACATCACTTTTGTATATGTTCATTTTTAGAAGAGTGAGAATGTTGAATATAACAAACATAAAATAAAAAGTATGAAGAAACAATGGAAAATTGTTTGTCTCTAGATCGCACACGAGGTTAAATTCGTTTCTTCATCTCGCTCCTCATTCCTTCCCCTTAGCTTGTTCTTTTTTTCCTTGATTTTCCCTCTGTTTGAATGTTGTTTGAATTCTTCCTCTAACTTCCTTACCAGACAACTGCAATTTTTTTTTCTTGATTTTTAACCCATCTTCCTTCTCAGACAAGTGCAATTTTTTCCTTGATTTTTAACTGTCCATTTGAATTCTTTCACTCGCTCTAGCTTCTTCCTTCTTGGATTTCGTTCCTTAGAAAGAAACAGAAGGAAAAAACACATAGACAAACGAAGAAAAGATAGAAACTGAAAAAAAAAAAAAAAACATAAGGAAAAGGGGTTTCGAGACTAAAAATATCATGTATCATAATTAAAATTGCTCGTAGATGTATTGAGAGACGTTAACAACTCCAAAGTTCTTTTTGTAATCCTAATTAACACATATATTTAGTCTAATTTTTAGTTAAGATTTTGTTGCCTCTTTTGACTTTATTTATCTTTTTATATGAGATTTTCAAAGAAACATGGTTATAACTTTTTCATTCTCTTCTTTAATGTGCACGGTTGATTTGAGGAAGTGAGTGGATAAAGGTTCTTGAAGTTAAATTCTTTGAATAATATTTCTTATCTTCAGTTTAGTTTTCAAGTGTCGTTTAGTCTTCAGAGAGCTTAGAAAATTCTAATTGTTTGTGAATTTTCTCTAAATTCTCTTCCAGCTTTAATTAATCTCTGAACCTTCAAAATAAACAAAAACTCTTCTTCTATTCCTAGAATTTATGTGTGGGGGCAATGTGAACTTGCTCATGGATGACCTTTTGATCTGAATCAATTAGATTGGGTTTGGT